>CAKLPP020000010.1:0-22644 GCA_922989275.2 Gari tellinella
AAATCATATGAGCATAAAGCTCTTCTTACTAGCGTCATAGATACCATTCAAACTGACGAGAGGAATGGTGTTAGGCTCACCGTAAGGCGAGTTTTGTCAAAGTAAAAAACAGTAGTGACACCATAGGGTTTTGTGTAAAATTAAGTTAAATCATATTCAGCATAAAGCTCTTCTTACTAGCGTCATAGATACCATTCAAACTGACGAGAGGAATGGTGTTAGGCTCACCGTAAGGCGAGTTTTGTCAAAGTAAAAAACAGTAGTGACACCATAGGGTTTGCTGCAAAATTACGTGAAAACATTTGTGTATAAAATTGAGCCGTTGATACCATTGGGGGTTTAAAAATGTCTGCTTGAATATATTGAATAACTCTCCTATCTATTTAAAATAACAGACCATGGCATAAAGCGCGTCGGTCGCGGCGTCCGTCCATCCCCGCGGCGTCCGTTCTATTATAATCCCGCGGCGTCCGTTCTATTATAATCCCCGGTATGGTATTCAATTGGCTGGTCATTAAAAACTGAAATCTTTATTCCAGCATTAAACCCTATGGCGTGACTACTCGTTAGAATTGTCTCTTCGAGACGATTCAAAACAGTAGTGACACCATAGGGTTTGCTGCAAAATTACGTGATGAGCATAAAGCTCTTCTTACTAGCGTCATAGATACCATTCAAACTGACGAGAGGAATGGTGTTAGGCTCACCGTAAGGCGAGTTTTGTCAAAGTAAAAAACAGTAGTGACACCATAGGGTTTTGTGTAAAATTAAGTTAAATCATATTCAGCATAAAGCTCTTCTTACTAGCGTCATAGATACCATTCAAACTGACGAGAGGAATGGTGTTAGGCTCACCGTAAGGCGAGTTTTGTCAAAGTAAAAAACAGTAGTGACACCATAGGGTTTGCTGCAAAATTACGTGAAAACATTTGTGTATAAAATTGAGCCGTTGATACCATTGGGGGTTTAAAAATGTCTGCTTGAATATATTGAATAACTCTCCTATCTATTTAAAATAACAGACCATGGCATAAAGCGCGTCGGTCGCGGCGTCCGTCCATCCCCGCGGCGTCCGTTCTATTATAATCCCGCGGCGTCCGTTCTATTATAATCCCCGGTATGGTATTCAATTGGCTGGTCATTAAAAACTGAAATCTTTATTCCAGCATTAAACCCTATGGCGTGACTACTCGTTAGAATTGTCTCTTCGAGACGATTCAAAACAGTAGTGACACCATAGGGTTTTGTGCAAACTTAAGTTAAATCATATGAGCATAAAGCTCTTCTTACTAGCGTCATAGATACCATTCAAACTGACGAGAGGAATGGTGTTAGGCTCACCGTAAGGCGAGTTTTGTCAAAGTAAAAAACAGTAGTGACACCATAGGGTTTTGTGTAAAATTAAGTTAAATCATATTCAGCATAAAGCTCTTCTTACTAGCGTCATAGATACCATTCAAACTGACGAGAGGAATGGTGTTAGGCTCACCGTAAGGCGAGTTTTGTCAAAGTAAAAAACAGTAGTGACACCATAGGGTTTGCTGCAAAATTACGTGAAAACATTTGTGTATAAAATTGAGCCGTTGATACCATTGGGGGTTTAAAAATGTCTGCTTGAATATATTGAATAACTCTCCTATCTATTTAAAATAACAGACCATGGCATAAAGCGCGTCGGTCGCGGCGTCCGTCCATCCCCGCGGCGTCCGTTCTATTATAATCCCGCGGCGTCCGTTCTATATAATCCCCGGTATGGTATTCAATTGGCTGGTCATTAAAAACTGAAATCTTTATCCAGCATTAAACCTATGGCGTGACTACTCGTTAGAATTGTCTCTTCGAGACGATTCAAAACAGTAGTGACACCATAGGGTTTTGTGCAAACTTAAGTTAAATCATATGAGCATAAAGCTCTTCTTACTAGCGTCATAGATACCATTCAAACTGACGAGAGGAATGGTGTTAGGCTCACCGTAAGGCGAGTTTTGTCAAAGTAAAAAACAGTAGTGACACCATAGGGTTTTGTGTAAAATTAAGTTAAATCATATTCAGCATAAAGCTCTTTCTTACTAGCGTCATAGATACCATTCAAACTGACGAGAGGAATGGTGTTAGGCTCACCGTAAGGCGAGTTTTGTCAAAGTAAAAAACAGTAGTGACACCATAGGGTTTGCTGCAAATTACGTGAAAACATTTGTGTATAAAATTGAGCCGTTGATACCATTGGGGGTTTAAAAATGTCTGCTTGAATATATTGAATAACTCTCCTATCTATTTAAAATAACAGACCATGGCATAAAGCGCGTCGGTCGCGGCGTCCGTCCATCCCCGCGGCGTCCCGTTCTATTATAATCCCGCGGCGTCCGTTCTATTATAATCCCCGGTATGGTATTCAATTGGCTGGTCATTAAAAACTGAAATCTTTATTCCAGCATTAAACCCTATGGCGTGACTACTCGTTAGAATTGTCTCTTCGAGACGATTCAAAACAGTAGTGACACCATAGGGTTTTGTGCAAACTTAAGTTAAATCATATGAGCATAAAGCTCTTCTTACTAGCGTCATAGATACCATTCAAACTGACGAGAGGAATGGTGTTAGGCTCACCGTAAGGCGAGTTTTGTCAAAGTAAAAAACAGTAGTGACACCATAGGGTTTTGTGTAAAATTAAGTTAAATCATATTCAGCATAAAGCTCTTCTTACTAGCGTCATAGATACCATTCAAACTGACGAGAGGAATGGTGTTAGGCTCACCGTAAGGCGAGTTTTGTCAAAGTAAAAAACAGTAGTGACACCATAGGGTTTGCTGCAAAATTACGTGAAAACATTTGTGTATAAAATTGAGCCGTTGATACCATTGGGGGTTTAAAAATGTCTGCTTGAATATATTGAATAACTCTCCTATCTATTTAAAATAACAGACCATGGCATAAAGCGCGTCGGTCGCGGCGTCCGTCCATCCCCGCGGCGTCCCGTTCTATTATAATCCCGCGGCGTCCGTTCTATTATAATCCCCGGTATGGTATTCAATTGGCTGGTCATTAAAAACTGAAATCTTTATTCCAGCATTAAACCCTATGGCGTGACTACTCGTTAGAATTGTCTCTTCGAGACGATTCAAAACAGTAGTGACACCATAGGGTTTTTGTGCAAACTTAAGTTAAATCATATGAGCATAAAGCTCTTCTTACTAGCGTCATAGATACCATTCAAACTGACGAGAGGAATGGTGTTAGGCTCACCGTAAGGCGAGTTTTGTCAAAGTAAAAAACAGTAGTGACACCATAGGGTTTTGTGTAAAATTAAGTTAAATCATATTCAGCATAAAGCTCTTCTTACTAGCGTCATAGATACCATTCAAACTGACGAGAGGAATGGTGTTAGGCTCACCGTAAGGCGAGTTTTGTCAAAGTAAAAAACAGTAGTGACACCATAGGGTTTGCTGCAAAATTACGTGAAAACATTTGTGTATAAAATTGAGCCGTTGATACCATTGGGGGTTTAAAAATGTCTGCTTGAATATATTGAATAACTCTCCTATCTATTTAAATAACAGACCATGGCATAAAGCGCGTCGGTCGCGGCGTCCGTCCATCCCGCGGCGTCCGTTCTATTATAATCCCGCGGCGTCCGTTCTATTATAATCCCCGGTATGGTATTCAATTGGCTGGTCATTAAAAACTGAAATCTTTATTCCAGCATTAAACCCTATGGCGTGACTACTCGTTAGAATTGTCTCTTCGAGACGATTCAAACAGTAGTGACACCATAGGGTTTTGTGCAAACTTAAGTTAAATCATATGAGCATAAAGCTCTTCTTACTAGCGTCATAGATACCATTCAAACTGACGAGAGGAATGGTGTTAGGCTCACCGTAAGGCGAGTTTTGTCAAAGTAAAAAACAGTAGTGACACCATAGGGTTTTGTGTAAAATTAAGTTAAATCATATTCAGCATAAAGCTCTTCTTACTAGCGTCATAGATACCATTCAAACTGACGAGAGGAATGGTGTTAGGCTCACCGTAAGGCGAGTTTTTGTCAAGTAAAAAACAGTAGTGACACCATAGGGTTTGCTGCAAAATTACGTGAAAACATTTGTGTATAAAATTGAGCCGTTGATACCATTGGGGGTTTAAAAATGTCTGCTTGAATATATTGAATAACTCTCCTATCTATTTAAAATAACAGGACCATGGCATAAAGCGCGTCGGTCGCGGCGTCCGTCCATCCCCGCGGCGTCCGTTCTATTATAATCCCGCGGCGTCCGTTCTATTATAATCCCCGGTATGGTATTCAATTGGCTGGTCATTAAAAACTGAAATCTTTATTCCAGCATTAAACCCTATGGCGTGACTACTCGTTAGAATTGTCTCTTCGAGACGATTCAAAACAGTAGTGACACCATAGGGTTTTGTGCAAAACTTAAGTTAAATCATATGAGCATAAAGCTCTTCTTACTAGCGTCATAGATACCATTCAAACTGACGAGAGGATGGTGTTAGGCTCACCGTAAGGCGAGTTTTTGTCAAAGTAAAAAACAGTAGTGACACCATAGGGTTTTGTGTAAAATTAAGTTAAATCATATTCAGCATAAAGCCTCTTCTTACTAGCGTCATAGATACCATTCAAACTGACGAGAGGAATGGTGTTAGGCTCACCGTAAAGGCGAGTTTTGTCAAAGTAAAAAACAGTAGTGACACCATAGGGGTTTGCTGGCAAAATTACGTGAAAACATTTGTGTATAAAATTGAGCCGTTGATACCATTGGGGGTTTAAAAATGTCTGCTTGAATATATTGAATAACTCTCCTATCTATTAAAATAACAGACCATGGCATAAAGCGCGTCGGTCGCGGCGTCCGTCCATCCCCGCGGCGTCCGTTCTATTATAATCCCGCGGGCGTCCGTTCTATTATAATCCCCGGTATGGTATTCAATTGGCTGGTCATTAAAAACTGAAATCTTTATTCCAGCATTAAACCCTATGGCGTGACTACTCGTTAGAATTGTCTCTTCGAGACGATTCAAAACAGTAGTGACACCATAGGGTTTTGTGCAAACTTAAGTTAATTCATATGAGATAAAGCTCTTCTTACTAGCGTCATAGATACAGCATTCAAACTGACGAGAGGAATGGTGTTAGGCTCACCGTAAGGCGAGTTTTGTGTCAAAGTAAAAAACAGTAGTGACACCATAGGGTTTTGTGTAAAATTAAGTTAAATCATATTCAGCATAAAGCTCTTCTTACTAGCGTCATAGATACCATTCAAACTGACGAGAGGAATGGTGTTAGGCTCACCGTTAGGCGAGTTTTGTCAAAGTAAAAAACAGTAGTGACCACCATAGGGTTTGCTGCAAAATACGTGAAAACATTTGTGTATAAAATTGAGCCGTTGATACCATTGGGGGTTTAAAAATGTCTGCTTGAATATATTGAATAACTCTCCTATCTATTTAAAATAACAGACCATGGCATAAAGCGCGTCGGTCGCGGCGTCCGTCCATCCCCGCGGCGTCCGTTCTATTATAATCCCGCGGCGTCCGTTCTATTATAATCCCCCGGTATGGTATTCAATTGGCTGGTCATTAAAACTGAATCTTTATTCCAGCATTAAACCCTATGGCGTGACTACTCGTTAGAATTGTCTCTTCGAGACGATTCAAAACAGTAGTGACACCATAGGGTTTTGTGCAAACTTAAGTTAAATCATATGAGCATAAAGCTCTTCTTACTAGCGTCATAGATACCATTCAAACTGACGAGAGGAAAGGTGTTAGGCTCACCGTAAGGCGAGTTTTGTCAAAGTAAAAAAACAGTAGTGACACCATAGGGTTTTGTGTAAAATTAAGTTAAATCATATTCAGCATAAAGCTCTTCTTACTAGCGTCATAGATACATTCAAACTGACGAGAGAATGGTGTTAGGCTCACCGTAAGGCGAGTTTTGTCAAAGTAAAAAACAGTAGTGACACCATAGGGTTTGCTGCAAAATTACGTGAAAACATTTGTGTATAAAAATGAGCCGTTGATACCATTGGGGGGTTTAAAATGTCTGCTTGAATATATTGAATAACTCTCCTATCTATTTAAAAATAACAGACCATGGCATAAAGCGCGTCGGTCGCGGCGGTCCGTCCATCCCCGCGGCGTCCGTTCTATTATAATCCCGCGGCGTCCGTTCTATTATAATCCCCGGTATGGTATTCAATTGGCTGGTCATTAAAAACTGAAATCTTTATTCCAGCATTAAACCCTATGGCGTGGACTACTCGTTAGAATTGTCTCTTCGAGACGATTCAAAACAGTAGTGACACCATAGGGTTTTGTGCAAACTTAAGTTAAATCATATGAGCATAAAGCTCTTCTTACTAGCGTCATAGATACCATTCAAACTGACGAGAGGAATGGTGTTAGGCTCACCGTAAGGCGAGTTTTGTCAAAGTAAAAAACAGTAGTGACACCATAGGGTTTTGTGTAAAATTAAGTTAAATCATATTCAGCATAAAGCTCTTCTTACTAGCGTCATAGATACCATTCAAACTGACGAGAGGAATGGTGTTAGGCTCACCGTAAGGCGAGTTTTGTCAAAGTAAAAAACATGTAGTGACACCATAGGGTTTGCTGCAAAATTACGTGAAAACATTTGTGTATAAAATTGAGCCGTTGATACCATTGGGGGTTTAAAAATGTCTGCTTGAATATATTGAATAATCTCTCCCTATCTATTTAAAATAACAGACCATGGCATAAAGCGCGTCGGTCGCGGCGTCCGTCCATCCCCGCGGCGTCCGTTCTATTATAATCCCGCGGCGTCCGTTCTATTATAATCCCCGGTATGGTATTCAATTGGCTGGTCATTAAAAACTGAAATCTTTATTCCAGCATTAAACCCTATGGCGTGACTACTCGTTAGAATTGTCTCTTCGAGACGATTCAAAACAGTAGTGACACCATAGGGTTTTGTGCAAACTTAAGTTAAATCATATGAGCATAAAGCTCTTCTTACTAGCGTCATAGATACCATTCAAACTGACGAGAGGAATGGTGTTAGGCTCACCGTAAGGCGAGTTTTGTCAAAGTAAAAAAACAGTAGTGACACCATAGGGTTTTGTGTAAAATTAAGTTAAATCATATCAGCATAAAGCTCTTCTTACTAGCGTCATAGATACCATTCAAACTGACGAGAGGAATGGTGTTAGGCTCACCGTAAGGCGAGTTTTGTCAAAGTAAAAAACAGTAGTGACACCATAGGGTTTGCTGCAAAATTACGTGAAAACATTTGTGTATAAAATTGAGCCGTTGATACCATTGGGGGTTTAAAAATGTCTGCTTGAATATATTGAATAACTCTCCTATCTATTTAAAATAACAGACCATGGCATAAAGCGCGTCGGTCGCGGCGTCCCGTCCATCCCCGCGGCGTCCGTTCTATTATAATCCCGCGGCGTCCGTTCTATTATAATCCCGGTATGGTATTCAATTGGCTGGTCATTAAAACTGAAATCTTTATTCCAGCATTAAACCCTATGGCGTGACTACTCGTTAGAATTGTCTCTTCGAGACGATTCAAAACAGTAGTGACACCATAGGGTTTTGTGCAAACTTAAGTTAAATCATATGAGAATAAAGCTCTTCTTACTAGCGTCATAGATACCATTCAAACTGACGAGAGGAATGGTGTTAGGCTCACCGTAAGGCGAGTTTAGGTCAAAGTAAAAAACAGTAGTGACACCATAGGGTTTTGTGTAAAATTAAGTTAAATCATATTCAGCATAAAGCTCTTCTTACTAGCGTCATAGATACCATTCAAACTGACGAGAGGAATGGTGTTAGGCTCACCGTAAGGCGAGTTTTGTCAAAGTAAAAAACAGTAGTGACACCATAGGGTTTGCTGCAAAATTACGTGAAAACATTTGTGTATAAAATTGAGCCGTTGATACCATTGGGGGTTTAAAAATGTCCTGCTTGAATATATTGAATAACTCTCCTATCTATTTAAAATAACAGACCATGGCATAAAGCGCGTCGGTCGCGGCGTCCGTCCATCCCCGCGGCGTCCGTTCTATATAATCCCGCGGCGTCCGTTCTATTATAATCCCCGGTATGGTATTCAATTGGCTGGTCATTAAAAACTGAAATCTTTATTCCAGCATTAAACCCTATGGCGTGACTACTCGTTAGAATTGTCTCTTCGAGACGATTCAAAACAGTAGTGACACCATAGGGTTTTGTGCAAACTTAAGTTAAATCATATGAGCATAAAGCTCTTCTTACTGTGTCATAGATACCATTCAAACTGACGAGAGGAATGGTGTTAGCTCACCGTAAGGCGAGTTTTGTCAAAGTAAAAAACAGTAGTGACACCATAGGGTTTTGTGTAAAATTAAGTTAAATCATATTCAGCATAAAGCTCTTCTTACTAGCGTCATAGATACCATTCAAACTGACGAGAGGAATGGTGTTAGGCTCACCGTTAAGGCGAGTTTTGTCAAAGTAAAAAACAGTAAGTGACACCATAGGGTTTGCTGCAAAATTACGTGAAACATTTGTGTATAAAAGTTGAGCCGTTGATACCATTGGGGGTTTAAAATGTCTGCTTGAATATATTGAATAACTCTCCTATCTATTTAAAATAACAGACCATGGCATAAAGCGCGTCGGTCGCGGCGTCCGTCCATCCCCGCGTCGTCCCGTTCTATATCCCGCGGCGTCCGTTCTATTATAATCCCCGGTATGGTATTCAATTGGCTGGTCATTAAAAACTGAAATCTTTATTCCAGCATTAAACCCTATGGCGTGACTACTCGTTAGAATTGTCTCTTCGAGACGATTCAAAACAGTAGTGACACCATAGGGTTTTGTGCAAACTTAAGTTAAATCATATGAGCATAAAGCTCTTCTTACTAGCGTCATAGATACCATTCAAACTGACGAGAGGAATGGTGTTAGGCTCACCGTAAGGCGAGTTTTGTCAAAGTAAAAAACAGTAGTGACACCATAGGGTTTTGTGTAAAATTAAGTTAAATCATATTCAGCATAAAGCTCTTCTTACTAGCGTCATAGATACCATTCAAACTGACGAGAGGAATGGTGTTAGGCTCACCGTAAGGCGAGTTTTGTCAAAGTAAAAAACAGTAGTGACACCATAGGGTTTGCTGCAAAATTACGTGAAAACATTTGTGTATAAAATTGAGCCGTTGATACCATTGGGGGTTTAAAAATGTCTGCTTGAATATATTGAATAACTCTCCTATCTATTTAAAATAACAGACCATGGCATAAAGCGCGTCGGTCGCGGCGTCCGTCCATCCCCGCGGCGTCCGTTCTATTATAATCCCGCGGCGTCCGTTCTATTATAATCCCCGGTATGGTATTCAATTGGCTGGTCATTAAAAACTGAAATCTTTATTCCAGCATTAAACCCTATGGCGTGACTACTCGTTAGAATTGTCTCTTCGAGACGATTCAAAACAGTAGTGACACCATAGGGTTTTGTGCAAACTTAAGTTAAATCATATGAGCATAAAGCTCTTCTTACTAGCGTCATAGATACCATTCAAACTGACGAGAGGAATGGTGTTAGGCTCACCGTAAGGCGAGTTTTGTCAAAGTAAAAAACAGTAGTGACACCATAGGGTTTTGTGTAAAATTAAGTTAAATCATATTCAGCATAAAGCTCTTCTTACTAGCGTCATAGATACCATTCAAACTGACGAGAGGAATGGTGTTAGGCTCACCGTAAGGCGAGTTTTGTCAAAGTAAAAAACAGTAGTGACACCATAGGGTTTGCTGCAAAATTACGTGAAAACATTTGTGTATAAAATTGAGCCGTTGATACCATTGGGGGTTTAAAAATGTCTGCTTGAATATATTGAATAACTCTCCTATCTATTTAAAATAACAGACCATGGCATAAAGCGCGTCGGTCGCGGCATCCGTCCATCCCCGCGGCGTCCGTTCTATTATAATCCCGCGGCGTCTGTTCTATTATAATCCCCGGTATGGTATTCAATTGGCTGGTCATTAAAAACTGAAATCTTTATTCCAGCATTAAACCCTATGGCGTGACTACTCGTTAGAATTGTCTCTTCGAGACGATTCAAAACAGTAGTGACACCATAGGGTTTTGTGCAAACTTAAGTTAAATCATATGAGCATAAAGCTCTTCTTACTAGCGTCATAGATACCATTCAAACTGACGAGAGGAATGGTGTTAGGCTCACCGTAAGGCGAGTTTTGTCAAAGTAAAAAACAGTAGTGACACCATAGGGTTTTGTGTAAAATTAAGTTAAATCATATTCAGCATAAAGCTCTTCTTACTAGCGTCATAGATACCATTCAAACTGACGAGAGGAATGGTGTTAGGCTCACCGTAAGGCGAGTTTTGTCAAAGTAAAAAACAGTAGTGACACCATAGGGTTTGCTGCAAAATTACGTGAAAACATTTGTGTATAAAATTGAGCCGTTGATACCATTGGGGGTTTAAAAATGTCTGCTTGAATATATTGAATAACTCTCCTATCTATTTAAAATAACAGACCATGGCATAAAGCGCGTCGGTCGCGGCGTCCGTCCATCCCCGCGGCGTCCGTTCTATTATAATCCCGCGGCGTCCGTTCTATTATAATCCCCGGTATGGTATTCAATTGGCTGGTCATTAAAAACTGAAATCTTTATTCCAGCATTAAACCCTATGGCGTGACTACTCGTTAGAATTGTCTCTTCGAGACGATTCAAAACAGTAGTGACACCATAGGGTTTTGTGCAAACTTAAGTTAAATCATATGAGCATAAAGCTCTTCTTACTAGCGTCATAGATACCATTCAAACTGACGAGAGGAATGGTGTTAGGCTCACCGTAAGGCGAGTTTTGTCAAAGTAAAAAACAGTAGTGACACCATAGGGTTTTGTGTAAAATTAAGTTAAATCATATTCAGCATAAAGCTCTTCTTACTAGCGTCATAGATACCATTCAAACTGACGAGAGGAATGGTGTTAGGCTCACCGTAAGGCGAGTTTTGTCAAAGTAAAAAACAGTAGTGACACCATAGGGTTTGCTGCAAAATTACGTGAAAACATTTGTGTATAAAATTGAGCCGTTGATACCATTGGGGGTTTAAAAATGTCTGCTTGAATATATTGAATAACTCTCCTATCTATTTAAAATAACAGACCATGGCATAAAGCGCGTCGGTCGCGGCGTCCGTCCATCCCCGCGGCGTCCGTTCTATTATAATCCCGCGGCGTCCGTTCTATTATAATCCCCGGTATGGTATTCAATTGGCTGGTCATTAAAAACTGAAATCTTTATTCCAGCATTAAACCCTATGGCGTGACTACTCGTTAGAATTGTCTCTTCGAGACGATTCAAAACAGTAGTGACACCATAGGGTTTTGTGCAAACTTAAGTTAAATCATATGAGCATAAAGCTCTTCTTACTAGCGTCATAGATACCATTCAAACTGACGAGAGGAATGGTGTTAGGCTCACCGTAAGGCGAGTTTTGTCAAAGTAAAAAACAGTAGTGACACCATAGGGTTTTGTGTAAAATTAAGTTAAATCATATTCAGCATAAAGCTCTTCTTACTAGCGTCATAGATACCATTCAAACTGACGAGAGGAATGGTGTTAGGCTCACCGTAAGGCGAGTTTTGTCAAAGTAAAAAACAGTAGTGACACCATAGGGTTTGCTGCAAAATTACGTGAAAACATTTGTGTATAAAATTGAGCCGTTGATACCATTGGGGGTTTAAAAATGTCTGCTTGAATATATTGAATAACTCTCCTATCTATTTAAAATAACAGACCATGGCATAAAGCGCGTCGGTCGCGGCGTCCGTCCATCCCCGCGGCGTCCGTTCTATTATAATCCCGCGGCGTCCGTTCTATTATAATCCCCGGTATGGTATTCAATTGGCTGGTCATTAAAAACTGAAATCTTTATTCCAGCATTAAACCCTATGGCGTGACTACTCGTTAGAAGTGTCTCTTCGAGACGATTCAAAACAGTAGTGACACCATAGGGTTTTGTGCAAACTTAAGTTAAACCATATGAGCATAAAGCTCTTCTTACTAGCGTCATAGATACCATTCAAACTGACGAGAGGAATGGTGTTAGGCTCACCGTAAGGCGAGTTTTGTCAAAGTAAAAAACAGTAGTGACACCATAGGGTTTTGTGTAAAATTAAGTTAAATCATATTCAGCATAAAGCTCTTCTTACTAGCGTCATAGATACCATTCAAACTGACGAGAGGAATGGTGTTAGGCTCACCGTAAGGCGAGTTTTGTCAAAGTAAAAAACAGTAGTGACACCATAGGGTTTGCTGCAAAATTACGTGAAAACATTTGTGTATAAAATTGAGCCGTTGATACCATTGGGGGTTTAAAAATGTCTGCTTGAATATATTGAATAACTCTCCTATCTATTTAAAATAACAGACCATGGCATAAAGCGCGTCGGTCGCGGCGTCCGTCCATCCCCGCGGCGTCCGTTCTATTATAATCCCGCGGCGTCCGTTCTATTATAATCCCCGGTATGGTATTCAATTGGCTGGTCATTAAAAACTGAAATCTTTATTCCAGCATTAAACCCTATGGCGTGACTACTCGTTAGAATTGTCTCTTCGAGACGATTCAAAACAGTAGTGACACCATAGGGTTTTGTGCAAACTTAAGTTAAACCATATGAGCATAAAGCTCTTCTTACTAGCGTCATAGATACCATTCAAACTGACGAGAGGAATGGTGTTAGGCTCACCGTAAGGCGAGTTTTGTCAAAGTAAAAAACAGTAGTGACACCATAGGGTTTTGTGTAAAATTAAGTTAAATCATATTCAGCATAAAGCTCTTCTTACTAGCGTCATAGATACCATTCAAACTGACGAGAGGAATGGTGTTAGGCTCACCGTAAGGCGAGTTTTGTCAAAGTAAAAAACAGTAGTGACACCATAGGGTTTGCTGCAAAATTACGTGAAAACATTTGTGTATAAAATTGAGCCGTTGATACCATTGGGGGTTTAAAAATGTCTGCTTGAATATATTGAATAACTCTCCTATCTATTTAAAATAACAGACCATGGCATAAAGCGCGTCGGTCGCGGCGTCCGTCCATCCCCGCGGCGTCCGTTCTATTATAATCCCGCGGCGTCCGTTCTATTATAATCCCCGGTATGGTATTCAATTGGCTGGTCATTAAAAACTGAAATCTTTATTCCAGCATTAAACCCTATGGCGTGACTACTCGTTAGAATTGTCTCTTCGAGACGATTCAAAACAGTAGTGACACCATAGGGTTTTGTGCAAACTTAAGTTAAACCATATGAGCATAAAGCTCTTCTTACTAGCGTCATAGATACCATTCAAACTGACGAGAGGAATGGTGTTAGGCTCACCGTAAGGCGAGTTTTGTCAAAGTAAAAAACAGTAGTGACACCATAGGGTTTTGTGTAAAATTAAGTTAAATCATATTCAGCATAAAGCTCTTCTTACTAGCGTCATAGATACCATTCAAACTGACGAGAGGAATGGTGTTAGGCTCACCGTAAGGCGAGTTTTGTCAAAGTAAAAAACAGTAGTGACACCATAGGGTTTGCTGCAAAATTACGTGAAAACATTTGTGTATAAAATTGAGCCGTTGATACCATTGGGGGTTTAAAAATGTCTGCTTGAATATATTGAATAACTCTCCTATCTATTTAAAATAACAGACCATGGCATAAAGCGCGTCGGTCGCGGCGTCCGTCCATCCCCGCGGCGTCCGTTCTATTATAATCCCGCGGCGTCCGTTCTATTATAATCCCCGGTATGGTATTCAATTGGCTGGTCATTAAAAACTGAAATCTTTATTCCAGCATTAAACCCTATGGCGTGACTACTCGTTAGAATTGTCTCTTCGAGACGATTCAAAACAGTAGTGACACCATAGGGTTTTGTGCAAACTTAAGTTAAACCATATGAGCATAAAGCTCTTCTTACTAGCGTCATAGATACCATTCAAACTGACGAGAGGAATGGTGTTAGGCTCACCGTAAGGCGAGTTTTGTCAAAGTAAAAAACAGTAGTGACACCATAGGGTTTTGTGTAAAATTAAGTTAAATCATATTCAGCATAAAGCTCTTCTTACTAGCGTCATAGATACCATTCAAACTGACGAGAGGAATGGTGTTAGGCTCACCGTAAGGCGAGTTTTGTCAAAGTAAAAAACAGTAGTGACACCATAGGGTTTGCTGCAAAATTACGTGAAAACATTTGTGTATAAAATTGAGCCGTTGATACCATTGGGGGTTTAAAAATGTCTGCTTGAATATATTGAATAACTCTCCTATCTATTTAAAATAACAGACCATGGCATAAAGCGCGTCGGTCGCGGCGTCCGTCCATCCCCGCGGCGTCCGTTCTATTATAATCCCGCGGCGTCCGTTCTATTATAATCCCCGGTATGGTATTCAATTGGCTGGTCATTAAAAACTGAAATCTTTATTCCAGCATTAAACCCTATGGCGTGACTACTCGTTAGAATTGTCTCTTCGAGACGATTCAAAACAGTAGTGACACCATAGGGTTTTGTGCAAACTTAAGTTAAACCATATGAGCATAAAGCTCTTCTTACTAGCGTCATAGATACCATTCAAACTGACGAGAGGAATGGTGTTAGGCTCACCGTAAGGCGAGTTTTGTCAAAGTAAAAAACAGTAGTGACACCATAGGGTTTTGTGTAAAATTAAGTTAAATCATATTCAGCATAAAGCTCTTCTTACTAGCGTCATAGATACCATTCAAACTGACGAGAGGAATGGTGTTAGGCTCACCGTAAGGCGAGTTTTGTCAAAGTAAAAAACAGTAGTGACACCATAGGGTTTGCTGCAAAATTACGTGAAAACATTTGTGTATAAAATTGAGCCGTTGATACCATTGGGGGTTTAAAAATGTCTGCTTGAATATATTGAATAACTCTCCTATCTATTTAAAATAACAGACCATGGCATAAAGCGCGTCGGTCGCGGCGTCCGTCCATCCCCGCGGCGTCCGTTCTATTATAATCCCGCGGCGTCCGTTCTATTATAATCCCCGGTATGGTATTCAATTGGCTGGTCATTAAAAACTGAAATCTTTATTCCAGCATTAAACCCTATGGCGTGACTACTCGTTAGAAGTGTCTCTTCGAGACGATTCAAAACAGTAGTGACACCATAGGGTTTTGTGCAAACTTAAGTTAAACCATATGAGCATAAAGCTCTTCTTACTAGCGTCATAGATACCATTCAAACTGACGAGAGGAATGGTGTTAGGCTCACCGTAAGGCGAGTTTTGTCAAAGTAAAAAACAGTAGTGACACCATAGGGTTTTGTGTAAAATTAAGTTAAATCATATTCAGCATAAAGCTCTTCTTACTAGCGTCATAGATACCATTCAAACTGACGAGAGGAATGGTGTTAGGCTCACCGTAAGGCGAGTTTTGTCAAAGTAAAAAACAGTAGTGACACCATAGGGTTTGCTGCAAAATTACGTGAAAACATTTGTGTATAAAATTGAGCCGTTGATACCATTGGGGGGTTAAAAATGTCTGCTTGAATATATTGAATAACTCTCCTATCTATTTAAAATAACAGACCATGGCATAAAGCGCGTCGGTCGCGGCGTCCGTCCATCCCCGCGGCGTCCGTTCTATTATAATCCCGCGGCGTCCGTTCTATTATAATCCCCGGTATGGTATTCAATTGGCTGGTCATTAAAAACTGAAATCTTTATTCCAGCATTAAACCCTATGGCGTGACTACTCGTTAGAATTGTCTCTTCGAGACGATTCAAAACAGTAGTGACACCATAGGGTTTTGTGCAAACTTAAGTTAAACCATATGAGCATAAAGCTCTTCTTACTAGCGTCATAGATACCATTCAAACTGACGAGAGGAATGGTGTTAGGCTCACCGTAAGGCGAGTTTTGTCAAAGTAAAAAACAGTAGTGACACCATAGGGTTTTGTGTAAAATTAAGTTAAATCATATTCAGCATAAAGCTCTTCTTACTAGCGTCATAGATACCATTCAAACTGACGAGAGGAATGGTGTTAGGCTCACCGTAAGGCGAGTTTTGTCAAAGTAAAAAACAGTAGTGACACCATAGGGTTTGCTGCAAAATTACGTGAAAACATTTGTGTATAAAATTGAGCCGTTGATACCATTGGGGGTTTAAAAATGTCTGCTTGAATATATTGAATAACTCTCCTATCTATTTAAAATAACAGACCATGGCATAAAGCGCGTCGGTCGCGGCGTCCGTCCATCCCCGCGGCGTCCGTTCTATTATAATCCCGCGGCGTCCGTTCTATTATAATCCCCGGTATGGTATTCAATTGGCTGGTCATTAAAAACTGAAATCTTTATTCCAGCATTAAACCCTATGGCGTGACTACTCGTTAGAATTGTCTCTTCGAGACGATTCAAAACAGTAGTGACACCATAGGGTTTTGTGCAAACTTAAGTTAAACCATATGAGCATAAAGCTCTTCTTACTAGCGTCATAGATACCATTCAAACTGACGAGAGGAATGGTGTTAGGCTCACCGTAAGGCGAGTTTTGTCAAAGTAAAAAACAGTAGTGACACCATAGGGTTTTGTGTAAAATTAAGTTAAATCATATTCAGCATAAAGCTCTTCTTACTAGCGTCATAGATACCATTCAAACTGACGAGAGGAATGGTGTTAGGCTCACCGTAAGGCGAGTTTTGTCAAAGTAAAAAACAGTAGTGACACCATAGGGTTTGCTGCAAAATTACGTGAAAACATTTGTGTATAAAATTGAGCCGTTGATACCATTGGGGGTTTAAAAATGTCTGCTTGAATATATTGAATAACTCTCCTATCTATTTAAAATAACAGACCATGGCATAAAGCGCGTCGGTCGCGGCGTCCGTCCATCCCCGCGGCGTCCGTTCTATTATAATCCCGCGGCGTCCGTTCTATTATAATCCCCGGTATGGTATTCAATTGGCTGGTCATTAAAAACTGAAATCTTTATTCCAGCATTAAACCCTATGGCGTGACTACTCGTTAGAATTGTCTCTTCGAGACGATTCAAAACAGTAGTGACACCATAGGGTTTTGTGCAAACTTAAGTTAAACCATATGAGCATAAAGCTCTTCTTACTAGCGTCATAGATACCATTCAAACTGACGAGAGGAATGGTGTTAGGCTCACCGTAAGGCGAGTTTTGTCAAAGTAAAAAACAGTAGTGACACCATAGGGTTTTGTGTAAAATTAAGTTAAATCATATTCAGCATAAAGCTCTTCTTACTAGCGTCATAGATACCATTCAAACTGACGAGAGGAATGGTGTTAGGCTCACCGTAAGGCGAGTTTTGTCAAAGTAAAAAACAGTAGTGACACCATAGGGTTTGCTGCAAAATTACGTGAAAACATTTGTGTATAAAATTGAGCCGTTGATACCATTGGGGGTTTAAAAATGTCTGCTTGAATATATTGAATAACTCTCCTATCTATTTAAAATAACAGACCATGGCATAAAGCGCGTCGGTCGCGGCGTCCGTCCATCCCCGCGGCGTCCGTTCTATTATAATCCCGCGGCGTCCGTTCTATTATAATCCCCGGTATGGTATTCAATTGGCTGGTCATTAAAAACTGAAATCTTTATTCCAGCATTAAACCCTATGGCGTGACTACTCGTTAGAATTGTCTCTTCGAGACGATTCAAAACAGTAGTGACACCATAGGGTTTTGTGCAAACTTAAGTTAAACCATATGAGCATAAAGCTCTTCTTACTAGCGTCATAGATACCATTCAAACTGACGAGAGGAATGGTGTTAGGCTCACCGTAAGGCGAGTTTTGTCAAAGTAAAAAACAGTAGTGACACCATAGGGTTTTGTGTAAAATTAAGTTAAATCATATTCAGCATAAAGCTCTTCTTACTAGCGTCATAGATACCATTCAAACTGACGAGAGGAATGGTGTTAGGCTCACCGTAAGGCGAGTTTTGTCAAAGTAAAAAACAGTAGTGACACCATAGGGTTTGCTGCAAAATTACGTGAAAACATTTGTGTATAAAATTGAGCCGTTGATACCATTGGGGGTTTAAAAATGTCTGCTTGAATATATTGAATAACTCTCCTATCTATTTAAAATAACAGACCATGGCATAAAGCGCGTCGGTCGCGGCGTCCGTCCATCCCCGCGGCGTCCGTTCTATTATAATCCCGCGGCGTCCGTTCTATTATAATCCCCGGTATGGTATTCAATTGGCTGGTCATTAAAAACTGAAATCTTTATTCCAGCATTAAACCCTATGGCGTGACTACTCGTTAGAATTGTCTCTTCGAGACGATTCAAAACAGTAGTGACACCATAGGGTTTTGTGCAAACTTAAGTTAAACCATATGAGCATAAAGCTCTTCTTACTAGCGTCATAGATACCATTCAAACTGACGAGAGGAATGGTGTTAGGCTCACCGTAAGGCGAGTTTTGTCAAAGTAAAAAACAGTAGTGACACCATAGGGTTTTGTGTAAAATTAAGTTAAATCATATTCAGCATAAAGCTCTTCTTACTAGCGTCATAGATACCATTCAAACTGACGAGAGGAATGGTGTTAGGCTCACCGTAAGGCGAGTTTTGTCAAAGTAAAAAACAGTAGTGACACCATAGGGTTTGCTGCAAAATTACGTGAAAACATTTGTGTATAAAATTGAGCCGTTGATACCATTGGGGGTTTAAAAATGTCTGCTTGAATATATTGAATAACTCTCCTATCTATTTAAAATAACAGACCATGGCATAAAGCGCGTCGGTCGCGGCGTCCGTCCATCCCCGCGGCGTCCGTTCTATTATAATCCCGCGGCGTCCGTTCTATTATAATCCCCGGTATGGTATTCAATTGGCTGGTCATTAAAAACTGAAATCTTTATTCCAGCATTAAACCCTATGGCGTGACTACTCGTTAGAATTGTCTCTTCGAGACGATTCAAAACAGTAGTGACACCATAGGGTTTTGTGCAAACTTAAGTTAAATCATATGAGCATAAAGCTCTTCTTACTAGCGTCATAGATACCATTCAAACTGACGAGAGGAATGGTGTTAGGCTCACCGTAAGGCGAGTTTTGTCAAAGTAAAAAACAGTAGTGACACCATAGGGTTTTGTGTAAAATTAAGTTAAATCATATTCAGCATAAAGCTCTTCTTACTAGCGTCATAGATACCATTCAAACTGACGAGAGGAATGGTGTTAGGCTCACCGTAAGGCGAGTTTTGTCAAAGTAAAAAACAGTAGTGACACCATAGGGTTTGCTGCAAAATTACGTGAAAACATTTGTGTATAAAATTGAGCCGTTGATACCATTGGGGGTTTAAAAAATGTCTGCTTGAATATATTGAATAACTCTCCTATCTATTTAAAATAACAGACCATGGCATAAAGCGCGTCGGTCGCCGGCGTCCGTCCATCCCGCGGCGTCCGTTCTATTATAATCCCGCGGCGTCCGTTCTATTATAATCCCCGGTATGGTATTCAATTGGCTGGTCATTAAAAACTGAAATCTTTATTCCAGCATTAAACCCTATGGCGTGACTACTCGTTAGAATTGTCTCTTCGAGACGATTCAAAACAGTAGTGACACCATAGGGTTTTGTGCAAACTTAAGTTAAATCATATGAGCATAAAGCTCTTCTTACTAGCGTCATAGATACCATTCAAACTGACGAGATGGAATGGTGTTAGGCTCACCGTAAGGCGAGTTTTGTCAAAGTAAAAAACAGTAGTGACACCATAGGGTTTTGTGTAAAATTAAGTTAAATCATATTCAGCATAAAGCTCTTCTTACTAGCGTCATAGATACCATTCAAACTGACGAGAGGAATGGTGTTAGCTCACCGTAAGGCGAGTTTTGTCAAAGTAAAAAACAGTAGTGACACCATCGGGGTTTGCTGCAAAATTACGTGAAAACATTTGTGTATAAAATTGAGCCGTTGATACCATTGGGGGTTTAAAAATGTCTGCTTGAATATATTGAATAACTCTCCTATCTATTTAAAATAACAGACCATGGCATAAAGCGCGTCGGTCGCGGGGCGTCCGTCCATCCCCGCGGCGTCCGTTTCTATTATAATCCCGCGGCGTCCGTTCTATTATAATCCCCGGTATGGTATTCAATTGGCTGGTCATTAAAAACTGAAATCTTTATTCCAGCATTAAACCCTATGGCGTGACTACTCGTTAGAATTGTCTCTTCGAGACGATTCAAAACAGTAGTGACACCATAGGGTTTTGTGCAAACTTAAGTTAAATCATATGAGCATAAAGCTCTTCTTACTAGCGTCATAGATACCATTCAAACTGACGAGAGGAATGGTGTTAGGCTCACCGTAAGGCGAGT
This sequence comes from Gari tellinella, assembly GCA_922989275.2. Lineage (NCBI taxonomy): Eukaryota > Metazoa > Mollusca > Bivalvia > Cardiida > Psammobiidae > Gari > Gari tellinella. The sequence continues at coordinate 20,385 of CAKLPP020000010.1, forward strand.
TTTGTCAAAGTAAAAAACAGTAGTGACACCATAGGGTTTTGTGTAAAATTAAGTTAAATCATATTCAGCATAAAGCTCTTCTTACTAGCGTCATAGATACCATTCAAACTGACGAGAGGAATGGTGTTAGGCTCACCGTAAGGCGAGTTTTGTCAAAGTAAAAAACAGTAGTGACACCATAGGGTTTGCTGCAAAATTACGTGAAAACATTTGTGTATAAAATTGAGCCGTTGATACCATTGGGGGTTTAAAAATGTCTGCTTGAATATATTGAATAACTCTCCTATCTATTTAAAATAACAGACCATGGCATAAAGCGCGTCGGTCGCGGCGTCCGTCCATCCCCGCGGCGTCCGTTCTATTATAATCCCGCGGCGTCCGTTCTATTATAATCCCCGGTATGGTATTCAATTGGCTGGTCATTAAAAACTGAAATCTTTATTCCAGCATTAAACCCTATGGCGTGACTACTCGTTAGAATTGTCTCTTCGAGACGATTCAAAACAGTAGTGACACCATAGGGTTTTGTGCAAACTTAAGTTAAATCATATGAGCATAAAGCTCTTCTTACTAGCGTCATAGATACCATTCAAACTGACGAGAGGAATGGTGTTAGGCTCACCGTAAGGCGAGTTTTGTCAAAGTAAAAAACAGTAGTGACACCATAGGGTTTTGTGTAAAATTAAGTTAAATCATATTCAGCATAAAGCTCTTCTTACTAGCGTCATAGATACCATTCAAACTGACGAGAGGAATGGTGTTAGGCTCACCGTAGGCGAGTTTTGTCAAAGTAAAAAACAGTAGTGACACCATAGGGTTTGCTGCAAAAATTACGTGAAAACATTTGTGTATAAAATTGAGCCGTTGATACCATTGGGGGTTTAAAAATGTCTGCTTGAATATATTGAATAACTCTCCTATCTATTTAAAATAACAGACCATGGCATAAAGCGCGTCGGTCGCCGGCGTCCGTCCATCCCCGCGGCGTCCGTTCTATTATAATCCCGCGGCGTCCGTTCTATTATAATCCCCGGTATGGTATTCAATTGGCTGGTCATTAAAAACTGAAATCTTTATTCCAGCATTAAACCCTATGGCGTGACTACTCGTTAGAATTGTCTCTTCGAGACGATTCAAAACAGTAGTGACACCATAGGGTTTTGTGCAAACTTAAGTTAAATCATATGAGCATAAAGCTCTTCTTACTAGCGTCATAGATACCATTCAAACTGACGAGAGGAATGGTGTTGGGCTCACCGTAAGGCGAGTTTTGTCAAAGTAAAAAACAGTAGTGACACCATAGGGTTTTGTGTAAAATTAAGTTAAATCATATTCAGCATAAAGCTCTTCTTACTAGCGTCATAGATACCATTCAAACTGACGAGAGGAATGGTGTTAGGCTCACCGTAAGGCGAGTTTTGTCAAAGTAAAAAACAGTAGTGACACCATAGGGTTTGCTGCAAAATTACGTGAAAACAATTGTGTATAAAATTGAGCCGTTGATACCATTGGGGGTTTAAAAATGTCTGCTTGAATATATTGAATAACTCTCCTATCTATTTAAAATAACAGACCATGGCATAAAGCGCGTCGGTCGCGGCGTCCGTCCATCCCCGCGGCGTCCGATTCTATTATAATCCCGCGGCGTCCGTTCTATTATAATCCCCGGTATGGTATTCAATTGGCTGGTCATTAAAAACTGAAATCTTTATTCCAGCATTAAACCCTATGGCGTGACTACTCGTTAGAATTGTCTCTTCGAGACGATTCAAAACAGTAGTGACACCCATAGGGTTTTGTGCAAACTTAAGTTAAATCATATGAGCATAAAGCTCTTCTTACTAGCGTCATAGATACCATTCAAACTGACGAGAGGAATGGTGTTAGGCTCACCGTAAGGCGAGTTTTGGTCAAAGTAAAAAACAGTAGTGACACCCCATAGGGTTTTGTGTAAAATTAAGTTAAATCATATTCAGCATAAAGCTCTATCTACTAGCGTCATAGATACCATTCAAACTGACGAGAGGAATGGTGTTAGGCTCACCGTAAGGCGAGTTTTGTCAAAGTAAAAAACAGTAGTGACACCATAGGGTTTGCTGCAAAATTACGTGAAAACATTTGTGTATAAAATTTGAGCCGTTGATACCATTGGGGTTTAAAAATGTCTGCTTGAATATATTGAATAACTCTCCTATCTATTTAAAATAACAGACCATGGCATAAAGCGCGTCGGTCGCGGCGTCCGTCCATCCCCGCGGCG
>CAKLPP020000011.1:0-22164 GCA_922989275.2 Gari tellinella
GAGACTTTGCTCAGGCAAGTGAAGCACAGACCAACGATGCCATTGAATCTGCACGTGCAGGACAAAAGCTATGGCAAAAAACGCCCTTAGAGCATAAGAAAACTATACTCTACGCTATAGGCAATGAGATGATGGCTCGCTGCGATGAATTAGGAACACTATTATCAAGAGAAGAAGGCAAACCCTTTGCAGAAGGAAGGGGAGAGGTATATAGAGCCGGACAATTCTTTCAGTATTATGCGGCAGAAGTCTTGCACCAATTTGGAGAGATGATCGACTCTGTAAGACCTGGCATAGGGGTAGAAGTACAACGTGAACCCGTAGGGGTGGTTGCCATTATTTCTCCTTGGAATTTTCCCACTGCAACTGCATCGTGGAAAATAGCTCCCGCCCTCGCTTTTGGAAACAGTGTTATTTGGAAACCTGCCAGTATTACTCCCGCAAGTGCTGCTGCTCTGACAGACATTATTCATAGGCAAGGACTCCCCGACGGCGTGTTTAATCTTATCGTAGGTTCTGGTTCTAAGGTGGGAAATGTACTCATCAATTCTAACATAATTAACGCCATCAGTTTTACCGGCTCTGTTCCAATAGGCAGGAAGATAGCAAATGCTTCTTCTGCCAATTTTGTTAAATGCCAATTAGAAATGGGGAGCAAAAATCCACTTGTGATTGCGGACGATGCCGACATTGACATCGCTGTAGAGGCGGCGGTTTCGGGATCGTTTAGTGGCACCGGGCAAAAATGCACGGCTTCGTCTCGACTTATAGTATTTGAAAGCGTACACGATGCCTTTGTCGATGCCTTGATTACACGAATGAAAGAGATAAAGGTAGGTCATGCCTTAGAAGAAGGGATCAACATGGGTCCTGTGGCGTATGACAAACAGTTGGACTCTAATCTTGAATGGATAAATAAAGCAAAACAACAAGGTGCAAGCCTTGCATTTGGTGGTGAAAAACTCAGTCTAAAGCACGAGGGATACTATATGTCTCCCACACTGTTTACCAACACCAACAATGATTGGGATATTAATCAAGAAGAAGTATTTGGCCCAATTAGCTGTGTGATAAAAGTAAAAGATTTAGACGAGGCCATAGCAACAGTAAATGGAACTCCCTATGGATTGTCTTCTGGAATTATTACTCAGAGTTTGAAAACAAGCAGTATTTTTAAGAAAGAATCGCAGTCGGGTTGTGTAATGATAAACTTGGCGACGGCGGGGACTGATTATCATGTTCCTTTTGGAGGAAGAAAGCAATCCAGTTTTGGGGGGGAGAGAGCAAGGTCAATATGCGAGAGATTTTTATACGATAGTAAAAACTATTTATCAACGACCATACTGATATCAGATTAACATGAATAAAACATTTAAAGAAAATATTATTATTGACGGCTTGCAATATTGTGTTTGGACACGAAAATATTTTCTAGAATTGAGAGCTGCGGGGATTACTGCTTTACACGTTACATTGGTATATCATGAACTCTGTAGAGACACCCTCTCAAAGTTTATAGAATGGAACAAACATTTTGAAGAAAATCAAGATATTATCTTGCATGTAAAATCCATAGAAGACATTGACAGGGCAAAGAAAGAACATAAACTAGGGATATTTTTTGGGGCTCAAAATTGTTCTCCTATAGAAGACGACATTGGACTGGTTAAAATAATGAGAGACCTCGGTCTGTTTATAATGCAACTCAGCTACAACAATCAAAGTCTTCTTGCAACTGGTTGTTATGAAAAAGAAGACGGTGGGCTTACTAACTTTGGTAAGCAAGTAATAGCAGAAATGAATCGCGTGTGGGCATGATTATAGATATGTCTCATAGTGCGGAACGTTCAACATTAGAAGCAATAGACCTATCGGAGAGACCCCTGTGTGTTAGCCACGCCAATCCCAAGTTCGTCGTTGATGCATTACGCAATAAGTCAAAAACGGTATTACAAGCTCTCCGTGCAAGAAATGGATTTTTGGGGTTTAGTGTGTATCCTTTTCATCTTCCCAATAAAAGCGATTGCCGTGTAGACGATTTTTGTAAGATGATTTCAGATACCGTAGAGATTATGGGTATTGATACCATAGGTATAGGAAGCGATCTTTGTCTCAATCAGCCCCAATCGGTGTTAGAATGGATGCGTAATGGAAAATGGTCAAAGAACATGAATTATGGAGAAGGTACTCAAAATAATTCTGGATGGCCTAAACCAGTTGAGTGGTTTAAGGATGCGAGTGGCATGGAAAATGTATACAACGCATTATTAAAATACGGGTTTTCGTATGAAGATGTGGGAAAGATTATGGGGAAAAACTGGTATGATTTTCTCAAGGAAGGAATAATGTAAAAATAAATATTTATAACACAGATTTAAGGAGGTAAAACAAGGTTTTGTTTATTGATATTTATTTTCTATATGCCCATGGTGATAATGGGTGCATAAATAATTAATTAATGGAGGTCACAATGAGTGATACACATATATCAAAAGAAGCACCACCAAAAATAGATAAACTAGCACTTGGAATAAGTAGCGGGTTTTTGATTCTATTTTGTGTGATTGCATTTATAAGCCATGAGGGATTAGCTTCTATTGTCAACACTGGATTTGCATGGTCGGTAAAAGTATTTGGAGCCTATTGGCAAATACTATTACTCCTTACATTTGTAATAGGTATAGTACTCGCACTTGGGAAAACAGGTAGAGTAAAAATGGGGAATTTAGATAAACCCGAAATAAAACCTTTTGTATGGATTGCAATTATCATGTGTACCCTACTTGCGGGAGGAGGAGTATTTTGGGCTGCGGCTGAACCCATAAGTCATTTTCTATATCCACCGCCACTGTTTGGTACGCCAGAAAATAGTTTTGATCAAGCTGCCAATGCTCTGGCACAGTCCTTTATGCATTGGGGATTTTTAGCGTGGGCTATACTAGGAGCACTTACGTCTATAGTGCTTTTACACTTGCACTACGACAAGGGCTTGCCATTAAAACCACGTACTCTGCTATATCCAATATTTGGGGACAAAGCGATAAAAGGCCCTTTTGCGTCAATCATCGATGCTTGTTGTATCGTAGCAGTTGCGGCAGGAACAATTGGACCTATAGGTTTTTTAGGACTACAAATAAGTTATTCTCTGAATTACCTTTTTAATATACCAGATGGATTTAGCACACAGCTTATTGTAGTATTATTTGCTGTGGCTATTTATACCATATCTGCAGTAACAGGTATTAACAAAGGAATACAAATACTCAGCAAGTACAACGTATTTCTTGCGATCTTTTTGCTTATTTATATGTTTATATTTGGTCCTACTGGTTTTATTATTAGTTCTTATATTCAAGGAGTGGGAACCTTGATACAAAACTTTATTCCTATGGCAACATTTAGAGCAGATGAAGGATGGCTTTCTTGGTGGACAGTATTCTTTTGGGGCTGGTTTCTCGGCTATGGGCCAATGATGGCAGTATTTATAGCGAGAATATCCCGAGGAAAAACTATTCGTCAAATTGTTTTTGCCATTAGTATTATGGCTCCCTTAATTACTATGTTTTGGTTTACTATAGTGGGCGGCACAGGACTTTCTGCAGAAATTCAAAATGCTGGTGCAGTGAGCGAACTCTTTAATGCAAACGGTGGCTTTAACTTGCCGGGAGCTCTGATAGGGGTGTTGCAAGCAGTGCCGATGACTACCTTTATCGCAATATTGTTTTTGATACTCACCACAATCTTTATTGTAACTACAGGTGACTCCATGACTTACACCATTAGTGTGGTAGTAGGAGGAACGACCGATCCAAATGCAACTATAAGAGTATTTTGGGGTGTGTTGATGGGACTTACTGCAATTATATTACTCTCGTTTCAACAGGGAGGAATATCCGCCTTGCAGTCATTTATTGTAATAACCGCAGTTCCTGTTTCTTTGATATTACTTCCATCTTTATGGAATGCTCCACAAATTGCAGCAAAAATGGCAAAAGAACAAAACATAACATAATAGTGCTGTAATAATATTTTGTACTACTGGAGATTACATTCTCCAGTAGTCTGTTAGTTGGAATTAATATGAAGAAAGTATCTTATCTCCGTCCTTTAGAGGTGGTGATGAATTTACAACGCATGGGTGCTATGCATCAGTCTCGATTAAGTTTTGCGCATAGTTTTATAAGATCGATGGCTCGAAATAATTGGAAAATTACCATATCGCAATGGGAACTTAACGCAGAAGGATATGGAACGGTCATATATAAAATTAGCACTCCACATAGAATATACCATCAAGTAATTTTTTCCGATTATATCGCTGACGAAGAAAGAAACGATAGAGTAATAGCAGAAAAATGGGATATTACCTTCGCTCTTATACAAGGTAAAGTAAACAATGAACTATTAGCTCAGTTGAGAAATAACATCCCCTTGCAAGAAGCGGGGAGAAATACCAATAAAGTTTTAGTACTAGCTCGCGCAAACAAAAGCGTTAGAATTTTTGAGCACATGGTATCGCAACTTTCTCAAGGTCAGCAACCAGCACAAAATTTGTTTTCTGAAGTTGGTTATATTTTAAGAACCACTGCTGTCTATGGAAATGGAAAATTTGGCATAGCCGATTTTACATTGCTAAAGGATAATCCTGATTTTAAGCAATCATTTAGGGCACAGATGTGTGCTGTGTATATTATTAAAATCTTTAGTATAGATTTAGTCCACCATCTTGCAAAAGAGAGAGGGGGGGACGGAGCTACGGAGTTGGATAAAAGTTTGCAACGCTATCTTGGGGTGGGAAATGCGACGGGATTAGGAATGGCATTATTTCTTGTAAAACATCCAAGAATCATAGATAAGTGGTTACTGGCAAGAGAAATACCTCTCGCTGAAATTTCAAGAAAAGAAGTTGACCGTCCATCAAAAGAATATATTTGCACTCTACTTTTGCGGGCGAGGCAACATATATTTGACGTGGTAACCATTGATAAACATCAAAAAGAATTAAATATTACTGCCTCTCAAGAATTAGAGGATATTATATCTAAAATAGATACTGAATATAAAAAAAAGTCGCTGTGGAACAGCGTAATAGATTTTAGCAAAAAATATAGCTATGAAACACAAGAAATACTAATATCCTGTATGTTGGAGGGCTTTGCACATATTACAGATAAATACGAAGACGCCTTAAATGCAGAAGAAGGGTGGCTTTCTATTATTGGGGTGTATGTTGGTACATTAAAAACAATAATAAAAGAAAGATATAGATGGGCGATTTCTATTGATTTTACCTACTCCAATAATACCTATTGGTTTTGGTATAGATCTGAGGATAAGGCAGAACCTCGTATAGGAGTACGAGAAGAAGAGGATGGCGCGGAGTTAGAGCTGCCTTTAGATATTGGTCGTCAAGTACAATTGCTTGATAAAGAATTAGAGAACGTTGACAACGATATATCACTTACAGAATTTTTGATAGAACACCCCAAGTATTCTACCATCTTACGGAGAGTGTGGACTATGGGAAATAGTATATTGGGAGATATTCAAGCAAATGTTCTACAAAAAGAAAATACTCCCATGTATTTATTGCGTGCGAAACTTGCCATGCTAGGAGCAACAAAGTTTGACCCTAGGTCGGACAAGTGGGTGCGCGTAACCTTTTTTCAAGGTGCGCCTCTCCTAGATGAGTTAAACGAAGACGAATGGTTGTTTCCACTGCCACCAAAAACACAAAACAGCATTACAAAAACGTCTATATCACATGATAAAGAACTCGTATCCTATAACGAAATTTCTCTATATTGTTACTGGGCATTTTCTGGTCTGTACCGAGCGTCGGGAGAACCACTTCTATTGGCAAATATGATAGCAGATATGGAAATTATGAAATTAGGGGGGGTAAAGCACTTTGCCAAAGCACTCGAATTTTTAGAACAAAATCCTGATACTGTACCTATTATAGAAAAGAAAGAAGAAGGATATATAGTTGTTGATTTACAACATTGTAGCGTAATGTGTCATCTTCCTATCCTTATAGATTACCTTGTGGAGAAATTATATTCTATGGATAATATCACTATGCACATAAAAAATTGTCATAACCGCTGGTTGTCTATTGGTGTATTCTTATCTCTTTCAAAACAACAGTTTTATGTGAGGGCGTGTTGGAACAATGTCGAATATCCACGCCATGTTGAGTATATCGTAACCCCCGAACATATATTTCCTGACATTTATATTTTAGACCAAGAAAATGACGATGTACATTCTTTGCATATTAACATCAGTAAACATAAGCTAGAGGCGAAGCTGTCTGAAGAACATAGACAAGAACATATTAGCTACAAAGTATTGGAAGAGGCACAAAAGACATCTTGGGAGGATGGAATATTTCTTGATAAACGTGACTGGGCTATTGTACAAACAGCAGCAAAAAAGATTATGGTAGAAAACAACGAACGCTCTCAAAAAGGCGCCGGTGGAATATAGGGAACTTCTACTTACCTCATAGAGCGTTTTAAGAGGTTCCCAGAGCACAGGATGTCGACCATTTTTAGGTGCCTAAATATATCAAATATGATATAATGTATACATGGCGAATCAAGAACAATATTCAGCTCAAACGATTCAGATACAGGAAGGACTAGAGGCAGTCAGAAAACGCCCTGGTATGTACATTGGCTCTACGGATACCGATGGACTACATCATTTGGTATACGAGATTGTCGACAACAGTATAGACGAAGCACTAGGGGGATATTGCAAAAATATAGTCATTACACTCAACAAAGATGGGAGCGTAACAATAACGGACGATGGGCGGGGCATTCCAGTCGATACTCACAGCGATGGAAAAAGTGCCTTAGAAATTGTGATGACAAAACTCCACGCTGGTGGAAAATTCTCCAAAGACGCATACGCTATCTCTGGTGGATTGCATGGCGTAGGTTGTGCTGTAGTCAATGCATTGTCAGAATGGTGCGTTGCAATAGTACACAGAGACGGAAAAATTTACGAACAACGATATACACGAGGAAACATAGACGCCGACATCAAAGAAATTGGAAGCACAGACATCAAGGGTACAAAAATTATATTTTTACCCGACCAAACTATTTTTAAGGAAACGCAAGATTTTAATTACGACAAGTTATCTCATAGATTTCGGGAGTTGTCTTTCTTGATAAAAAATATTTCAATCACAATCACTGATGATCGAGACGAAAAACCCAAGACAGAAACGTTTTTTTCTGAACACGGCATTGTCGATTTTGTAAAATTTATGACGGAAGAAAAAAAGGTAATTCTACAAAAGCCAATTTCACTATACGAGAAAGTAAGCTCCGATACTCTTGCAGAAATTGAATTTTCCTGCAACTATATTGCAAAACAAGAAACTACAATACTCTCCTTTGTAAATACTATAAATACACGTGAGGGAGGGACGCATTTGGAAGGGTTTAAATCTTCGCTCACGAGAACCTTGAATAAATATCTCAAGCAACACGAAAAAATTGCCAAACCCCTCAAAAACGAGTCATTACAAGGTGTGGATACCCAGACGGGATTACAGGCCATCCTATCAGTCAAGGTTTATGAACCAACATTTTCTGGTCAGACAAAAACAAAACTCAGCAATAGCGAAATTAGAGGTATAGTAGAATCGAAAATAACAGAAGCGCTCGTCGCTTTTCTCGACCACCATCCAAACGAAATACAGCGAATTTTGGAAAAATGTGTACAATCAGCGGTTGCTAGAATAGAAGGACAAAAAGCATATGACAACACACTCAGAAAAAGCCCCTTATCGAGTACATCGCTACCGGGAAAACTCACCGATTGCGCAGAAAAAGACCCCAGCAAATCAGAAATCTTTCTTGTGGAAGGAGATTCTGCGGGCGGAAGTGCCAAACTTGGAAGAGACAGAAACACACAGGCAATACTTCCACTTTTTGGTAAACCAACCAACGTAGAAAAAATGCAAACGTCAATATCAAAAATACAGAACAATTCCAAGTTACAACCCATCATTGCATCGTTGGGAACCAATATTGGAGAATTATTCACTATAGAAAAACTTCGTTATCACAAAGTGATTCTTATGGCAGATGCAGATGTCGATGGGTCTCACATTAGAACATTACTGCTTACTTTCTTCTTCCGTTATATGAGACCGATCATAGAACAAGGATACATGTACCTTGCCATGCCGCCTTTATACAAAGTAAAATGGGGCAATAAGAGTGGCGAGTTTGTGTATGCGTATACTGACAAAGAACGAGCAAACAAAATTGACGAACTCGTCGAAACAAATAAAATCGATAAAAATAAAATAGAAGTATTGCGATACAAGGGACTTGGTGAGATGAACTCGGAAGAACTTTGGGATACTACGATGAACCCAGCAACACGATATATAATCAAAATTACTATGGATGACGTTGTCTCTGCCGACAAAACTTTTACCCTGTTGCTTGGAGAAGAAGTATTACCAAGACGGCAATTCATAGAGGAAAATGCACTCAAGGTTGCAAATTTAGATATTTGATAGACAAAGAGGATTACAGTGTCAGAAAATACTACAGAACAAAACAAAGACAAGCTCATACCAATAGACATCGAGCAAGAAATTAAGCAATCTTATCTTAACTATGCAATGTCAGTAATTGTCAGTCGTGCTTTACCAGATGCACGAGATGGGATGAAGCCAGTGCACAGAAGAATTTTATACTCCATGCTGGAATTGGGCTTGCGACACAATACCCCTACAAAAAAATCAGCACGTGTTTTAGGAGAGATGCTTGCAAAGTATCATCCGCACGGACAAGACAGCGTGTACAACGCAATGGCACGCCTTGCACAAGATTTTTCTCTGAGATACCCTCTCATACACGGACAAGGGAACTTTGGCTCTATAGATGGAGACCCTCCTGCAGCATATCGGTATACTGAGGCAAAACTTTCCTCAATATCAGAAGAAATGCTTGTCGATATACGCAAGAATACCGTAGACTTTATTCCAAACTATGACGAGTCACAAACAGAACCAACCGTGCTTCCCGCAGCGTTGCCATCATTATTAGTAAACGGGGCGACTGGCATAGCAGTTGGATTTACCACAGAAATCCCACCTCACAATCTAAGAGAAATCGCAGATGCAGTAGTCGCTCTTGCAGAAAATCCAGAACTCGGCGTAGACGAACTTATCAAAATAGTAAAAGGTCCTGATTTTCCAGTTGGAGCTATCATCAAAGGCACACGAGGCATTTATCAAGCGTACAAAACGGGTAATGGAAGAATTACGCTTCAATCTCGACATGAAATAGAAACCCTCAAAGACGGTAGTGAACGAATAGTATTTATCGATGTTCCCTACATGAAGCGAAAAAGCGAAATAATAGAACATCTCGCTGAACAAGTCAATAACGAAGCAATTTCTCACATTAAAGACATCAGGGATGAATCCAATAGAGAAGGCATTCGCGTTGTTGTCGAACTCAAAAAGGGTGCAAATGTTCATTTGGTATTGCAAAGAATTTTCTCGCTTACCGATTTCCAATCAAATTATTCTATTAACTTTGTTGCCTTAGTAGACGGCAGACCAAAAACACTTTCTCTCAAAGAAATATTACAAATCTATATTGAGCATAGAAAAGAAGTAATTATCCGTAAGACAAAGTTTGAACTCGCTGAAGCGGAAGCTAGAGCACACATTCTTCGGGGCTTGTTGATTGCTCTCAATAATATAGAAGAAGTCATCAAACTCATCAGAGAATCCGACACCCCAGCTACTGCGAAAGTTCAACTCATAAATAATTTTGAACTTGACGACGTACAAGCGCAGGCAATATTAGATATGCGACTCCATCGCTTGACAAGTCTGGAAGTAAACAAAATAGAAAAGGAATTGACATCTTTAGAAGAATTGATCAAAGAGCTAAAAGCGATTTTGGCTAATCCACAAAAAGTACTGGAAATTATCAAAACCATCATACAAGATCTAGCAAAGAAGTTTGGAGATGACAGAAGAACAGAAATACAAGAAAGTGAGGCTCTTCTTATTTCAGAAGAAGAACTTATTGATCAAGAAGATGTCGTAGTAACTCTTACTAACAGCGGATATATCAAGAGAACCTCACTAACAGAATTTGGCGTGCAACGACGTGGTGGCAAAGGAAAGTTTGGTGTAACTCTTACCAAAGATGATGAATTACGGCACGTATATGTTGGTAGTACTCACGAGTCAGTATTGTTTATTACTTCTCACGGGCGCGCATTTATTTTGAAGCTCTACCAAATTATATCTGCAGGAAGAACTTCTCGAGGACAGAGTATCAGAACTATACTCAATATGGAAGCAAACGAATATATATCGTCAATGCTACACGCACCGACATTTGCAGATAATCATGACGGTGCAGCGATTATACTCGCATCCATGAAGGGAAAAACAAAAAAAATCACGTGGGGAGATATGGCAGGAGCCGTTACAAAACGTGGCATTCGTATTATGAAACTCTCGGATGATGATGAAGTCATAGGAGGCGTGGTCGCAAACGATATACAAGATATCTTTATATTTGCAAAATCAGGACGAATACTACGCTTTCCAAGTAAATCACTTCGCTCTATGGGAAGAGCTGCTAGAGGAGTAGGCGGATTGAAACTCAAAAAAGAAAACGATTCCATCGTGAGTATTTTTACGGGAGATGAAAACACGATATTTTTACTTCTTTCTGAAAAAGGATACGGTAAGCGTCTGAAAGCATCAGAAATCATGCCACACGGAAGAAATACGTCTGGCGTTGTCTGCATGAAAATCACTCAAAAAACAGGATTGCTGAATATTGCCATGCCCGTACTCGATACTAGCTTGATAACAGCAATGACAAAAAAAGGAAAAACCCTAAGAGTTTCTGCAAAAACTTGTGCAATGCAGAGCCGCCTTTCTCAAGGTGTTTCTATTATTACTATCGATGATGACGATTTACTAACAAGTGCAGTAGTAACTACTGAGAATGAATAAGCCAAAAATTAAAACTTCTCATTAATGTATACGTTAATAATCTGAGTGGGAACTTGTTTGATTACCAGAAGTATCACCCAGCAGTTTGATGCCAGAACTCGTACCTATCCTTGAGATTCCCAAACCAATGTATTTGAGGGCTGTTTTGTTGTCCCGAATTCCACCCGCTGCCTTTACTTTGATATTTGTGTCTTTTACCGCATTGAGCATAAGCTCAACATCCTCAAGCGTTGCTCCTAGTTGCTCTTTGTTACTTGTTACAAAGCCAGTTGATGTTTTGATATAATCCGCTTTTGCTTCTATTGCAAGATTACATGCAGTTAGTTTTTCTGCATTGCTGAGTAAGCAATTTTCAAAAATTACTTTTAGTAATACATTTCCACGCCCCTTCTTGATAGCTTTGTTGACCACTCTCATATCTTTTACTACTTTGCTATACTCGCCATCTTTCAATGCGGAAACATTCATTACCATATCAACTTCATTTGCACCATTTGCGATTGCTTGTTCAGCTTCACATACTTTTGCTTCTGTGCACATTGCACCTAGTGGAAAACCCACCGTCACCGCAACCCTCGTATCGTGCTCTCTGACTATTTTTGCCGCAGTGTATACATGATATGGATTGACGCATACCGCATAAAAATTGTATTTGATAGCTTCGTTACAAAGTCTTTTTATATCTTTCGTACTGGCATCAGCATACAGTAATGTATGGTCAATGTATTCTGCAACATTTATGTCTTGCATATTATTTTACTGCTCCCCATCTTTTGGATTGAGTATTTCAAAACTCCTCTTGACAAAATTAGTAAGTTGCTCACCCTTAAGTAAGCCCTGAGATAACTTAGCAAGATCTAATGCTTGATTGACTATGGCTGCTTTTTCTTTTTTTTCTTTGAATTCAATAATCTTCCCTATGATTTGACTATTAGTATTAACAATGAGATTATACATCTCCGGCATATTTCCCATTCCAAACATCCCGCCCCCTGTTGCTTGCATATCCTTCATTCTTCTCATAAACTCTGGTCTCGTAATAGTAAACGGTGCTTGCTTTTCGTCCAAGGACTCTAACTGCAACATATACTGCTCTTTGGGGATTATTTCTTCTAACGATGCTTTTAGTTTTTCCTGCTCTTCTTCCGAAAGTTTCGATTTCTTTGTTTTTTTATTTTGCACCAATTTGTCTATGTGGTCAGAATCGATACGTGCAAAACTGACTTTTTCTTTTTTTGATTCTAGTTTTTGTACCAAATGCAACACTACCGGAGAATCCAAGAGTAGTATCGTATATCCTTTTTTCTCTGCGCCTACAATATAACTGTGCTGAGCTTCGACATCACTGGTGTAGAGAATGACTAATTTTTCGTCTTTATCCGTGTGTTTTTCTTTGATTTTCTCTTCTAATTCTGGATAGGTAAGAAATTCGCCCTTCGTGGTTGGGTATAGAGCGAACTTTTCAGCTTTATCATAAAAACTATCTTCGCTCACCATCCCATACTCAATGATTACTTTGATATCATTCCACTTTTCTTCAAACGCTTTTCTATCTTTTTTGAATAGAGACGCAAGTTTGTCAGCAACTTTTTTGGTGATATAGTTTGATATCTTTTTTACGCTTCCATCTGCTTGCAAATAACTCCTCGAAACGTTGAGAGGAATATCAGGAGAATCAATGACACCGCGCAATAGCACAAGAAAATCCGGGACAATACCTTCGACATTATCCGTAACAAACACTTGATTTTGATAGAGTTGTATTTTTTCTTTCTGAATGCTCAAATCGTTTTTTAATTTTGGAAAAAATAGTATTCCAGTAAGATGAAATGGATAATCCACATTCAAATGAATACTAAACAACGGCTCTTCAAACTGCATGGGATATAGTTCTCTATAGAAGCTGGCATAGTCCTCTTCTTTTAAGGATGTGGGCTTTTTTGTCCATGCAGGATTGGAATTATTGACGATATTATCAACTTCGTATGATTCCTCTTTTTCTTCTTCTTTGCCATCTCCATCCTTTTTTCCTGTAGGAACTTTTTTTGTTTTTGTTTTTGTTCCGAACTTAATCGGTATGGGCATGAACTTGTTATATTTTTGCAATAATTCTTGTATGCGTGCTTGTTCAAGAAATTCAAGAGAATCTTCTGCGATATGCAAGATTATTTCTGTCCCGTGCTCTTTCTTCTCGGCTTTTTCCAAAGTGTACTCGGGAGAACCATCGCATTCCCATCGTGATGCAGATTCATCCGCATGACTCTTAGTAATTATTTCTACTCGCTCTGCTACCATGAACGCCGAGTAAAACCCAAGCCCAAAATGTCCTATGATATCTGTCGCGTCTTTGGCAGAATCCTTGTATTGTTCCAAAAACTCTTCTGCTCCAGAAAAAGCTATATCGTTGATATACTTCTCGACTTCGTCACTGGTCATACCAATTCCCTGATCGATTACATGCAAAGTCTTTTTGTCTTTGTCAATTATCACCTCTATGACTGGATTTCCATATTCTACTTTTGCCTCTCCAATACCAGAAAGATGCTTTAGTTTTATTGTTGCGTCTGTAGCGTTTGATATAAGTTCACGAAGAAAAATTTCGTGGTCACTATATAAAAACTTTTTTATTAATGGGAAGATATTTTCGACAGAAACATTTATATTACCCTTTGCCATATTTACTCCTTAAATGTATAGAAAATTTAATGTTTTATATTTTATATATAGTATTTTTCTTTACTAGATACAATATATTATAATTAATAGCATAATCTTTGTAAAGGAAAACGCATACTAGATTTTTGATGGTGCTTTGACCAAAATTTGTAGCACACTAGAGACGAAAATATATTATAATATTATATATGAAAAAAAATACTGGGTTTGCCTACTATTTGTTTTGGGTGTGTGCCTTGTTCATCGCAAGCGTGATGGCAGTATTTGTCATCAGTAGGATTATTCCAGATTTTCTCTTTTTTGACTTAATGAGCAACAATAAATCTTATAATACTAACAATAGCACAGCAGATAATATGCTTGATGATATGGATATACGGATAAGGCCAGCCAAGATCATACAAGAGCCCGAAAATTCTGGCTTAGATTCACAGCCCGTGAGGGTAAGCCGTCAAAAATTTGTTGGAAAAAGGTTTTTTAATAAATCTCAAATAACACCATCTGCTCAGTTTACAAATTTTAAGGGTACTACATTTTCTGCTGGAATTCTGAAGTTTAAAGGTAGATTTCCAGAAGATTTTGAACAAAATAATTCAATCTCTGCAAATGTAGAAGTTCGACTCGCCTATGGATGGAGACATCTGCCTAGTTTTGAAACTCTAGAAATGATCAACCAGTCTCCTCAAGCCTCGGTCAGTTTGCCCAACTTGGAAATCCTTGATTTGAAGATTGCTACTACAAATTACGACCCTGTAGAAGATCAAAAAATTCAAAATATAATTCGAGAATACCTCTCTGAGCTTTTTGAATACCAACAAATTCCCAATGATATTCTTACCCGCGCTCAACAAAAATTGGCAGCGGCGTATTTATCAAAAAATTTTGTAAGCATAGAGCTATATCCACACGAAAAATAGCTTACAATGACAATCTATTTATTGATTATTTTTTTGCTGCTTTCTGCATTCTTTTCTGCGTCGGAGACGGCATTCACCTCGCTTACCGATATGCAGGTCAGAGCAATCCAATCGAAACATCCTATTGCCGGAAAATTGATTGCAAAACTCTATGATAGCACCCATTTGTTTATAGGAAGCATTCTTATAGGAAACAACGCGACAAATTTTATATTTTCTGTACTCACTACCAAGTTGACTATCGAATTATTGGGTAATCAAGCACTCGCCATTATGTCTGGAATAATGATATTTGTGATACTGGTGTTTGGAGAAATCACCCCAAAGCAACTGGCAATACACTACAATCAGAAGTTCATGTTGATATTTGTCTATCCACTTTATGTGTTTTATTTTTTCTGCAAGCCCATTGCCTATGTATTGTCTATTTTTACAAAATTATTTTACTCAAAGACAAATACTCAGCACAATTCAAATTTTATCAATCTTTCTCATGAGCATTTTATTAAACTGTTTTATCATGCAAGAGAAACTGGAGCGCTTGATCATAAAAAAGTAAGTTTGGTAACTCGCGTGTTATCTCTCGAAGAATTGAGTGTAGAGCACGCACTCAGACACAGAACCTCACTTACGCTTGTATCGTCAAAATTGACTCTTGAAGAAGCAAAAATTGAACTGGCAGATCCCATATCTACGTACATCCCTGTCTACCAAAATGACGATCAGGAACATATTGTTGGAACTGTACATTTGGATGAAATTGTAAAATTTGAAAACTCAGCACTTCACGTTACTGATATTATGCAAAATCCATTATTTACTACAGAACACAAAAACATACGAGACACCATCGAACTCCTTAGAGCACACCATAGCCCACTTGTGGTAGTTTTAGACGAATATGGGGGCTTTTTGGGAATAGTAACCATGGACGATATAATATCATTTATATTTGATGAAAAAATCACTTCTCCCGATGTAACGATACCTGGCGAAGTTTCGGAAAATGGTACTGAGTCTAGTATAAAAAAGATTGACGAAAACACATATAAACTCAAGGGAACTACAAAACTTCGCAATATTGCTGAAATTCTAGGAGAGCCCATGGAGTCAAAAACAGATGCCTTGACTATAGCTGGTTATATACAAGAAATGACTGGCACACTCCCCACCCTCAGCGAAGTAGTAGCCACTCCTTATGGAGCAATGGAAATTCTCGAAATTGAAGATAATAGAATTACTATGTTGTGGTGGACATTAGGTGGAGACACTGAATGAAGATGAATAGTAATAGGCAATAGTAGCTGAATTCAATCACGTATCACACTACTTTATAGAGCCGTCTACCATTCCCTTGAGAATATGTTTTTGCCCAAAAATAAAGAGTATAATCACAGGAATAATCGATAAAAGTGCTGCGGTGAGTATGAGTCCCCATTCTTTTACATAAGACCCGACAAAGTTGGCAACCGCTAACGGTACCGTCTGTATTGCATTCCCCTTTCCTAACACCAACAAGGGCAGCAAAAAATCATTCCATATCCAAATACCATTGAGTATGAGTACTGTCACAGTCACGGGTTTTAGTATTGGAAATACAATAAGAAAAAATGTTTGCCAATTATTACACCCATCGACTTTTGCCGCGTCCTCTAGTTCTTTTGGTATTGCTTTTATAAAACCGTGAAACAAGAATATCGAAAGTGGTGCTCCAAATCCTAAATACACAAATATGATACCAACATAGCTCCTAAGTAGTTTGATACCAATTGCACTGCCAAACATTCTTAACCACGCTACGAGTGGAAGCATAACTACCTGAAACGGAATCACCATTGCACCCACAAAGACGAGAAACAAAATAGCAGAAAGTTTTGTTTTTGTTCGGACTAACATCCACCCCGCCATAGAAGAAAATACCGTGATTACTAATAGCGAGAACACCGTAATTATGACTGACGAGAAAAACGAACTGCTGTATCGAATATTTTCATTTGTCCATATATATGCAATATTTTTGAATAAATTAATCCATTCTGTTGGTAACGCCAAAGGTTTGTCTGTAACTTCAAACGGTGACTTTGCCGAGTTGATTACTACAATGACAAGCGGGATAATTATTACTAAAAACAAAATGCCGACAATTATTTCTATCATTATGAGTTGCTTCTTTGTCATTACACTTCCACCTCTTTCTTCTTGCTGTAGTAAACCTGAACCAAAGAAATGAGTAATATAGCAAAGAAAAACACTATTGCTTTTGCCTGTGCAAGTTCGGGATGATAATGATTGTTTTCGTTGATGATGTTTAGCGAAATAAGTTCGGTGCCATTTATTGCTTGGTTCATAAACATTGCCGAGGGCCCGCCGTACGTGAGCGAGTAGTTGACATCAAATTGCTTGAAAGAATACAGTATAGTCAAAAATGTTGTAATAGTAAAAGACGGCATAATCAAAGGAAGCGTAATGTTCCAAAAGCGTCTGTTCGCGGTCGCCCCGTCCATCATTGCTGCTTCGATAAGAGATTGTGGGATGTTTTGCAATCCAGTAATAAAAATTACCATCAAATATCCCGCATACTGCCACACCCCTGTAATTACCAAAGCCAAGACCGCAGTATTCCTATTGGTCAACATCAGGAAATCTGTGTTGAAAACATCTGGCATAACTCGGTTATAGATAAACTGCCATATATACCCAAGTATGAGTCCTCCAATAAGGTTGGGCATAAAAAAACCCGCTCGGAAAATATTTTGCAACTTTAACTTTTGGGTAAGTAACAACGCGAGTCCTAACGCAACTGAGCACATAATTACTACATTCAATACGCTATATACTGTTGTTACAAGAAAGGAATATATGAATCGTGGATCGTCTACAAACATCGCTTTGTAATTGGCGAGCCCTATCCAATTTTTTACTTTGATGCCATTCCAATCGGTAAATGAATAATACGTTCCTAGTATAAATGGAATAATTATTACCGATACAAAAGCAATAAGAACTGGTGCAAGAAATAACCAAAAATCAATTTTTTGTTTTTTCATCTTGAATCCCATCTAATTATACCATACATTGTATATATACCAAAAAGGACTCCAACTATGTGGAGCCCTTTCTTCGTCATACAATAAAAAATTATTTATTACATGCTAGGTATTTTTGCATAGGCATCTTTTGATAATTCTATAAATTCATCAAGAGTAATTTCTTCTTTTGCGAATTGATCATAAAGAGGACCTAGTACTTGATCTCTAAACTCTCCCGGAAGATGGTATTGATTCCATGCATACGTTTTTCCTGCAGCACTCCATTCAACCAAACTTTTGGATAAAGGTGCAGTTGGTAAGATTTCTACATTCTTGAATGCAGGAATCATAAATGCTTTGTTAACCATATAATCGTGACCTTTAGAATTTGTCGCGAGATAATTTAAGAACGCCACCGCTGCTTCTGCGTTACCGTCTTTGTTAACTACGTACCATGTAGGAGGATTGACAAATACGCCATCTGTCGCTTTTGTAGAAGAACCATGTGGAGCATAAGCACGAGAAAAACTAGCACCTGCCGATGATAGATTTGGCTCAATCCAATTTCCTTGATGAATAAATACTGCTTTTTGGTTTGAAAACGCTCCAACTTGTGCATCGTAATCCCCTGCAGTAAGTACTTTTGGATCAGAATAATCAAAAAGCAATTTTACCCATTGCGCATATTCTCTGTACCGTGTTTCATCGAGTTGTCCCTTTTTTGCTAAATCTACCACTGATAAATCGTTTCGTACAAGTCCATTAGATAGATATGAATTTACATTGTGGTGTGCAGTTACCCAATACATACCCGGACCAGCCGTCATGGATACAACGCTGTCGATTCCTAATTCATCTTTCATGCCATCGATTTTTTCGAATGCTGATTTGTACGCATTATAATTGGTAAGAGTTTTGGGATCGATTCCTGCTTTGTTGAGCAAATCTGCATTGTATCCCATTCCCCAACCTTCTATAGCTACAGGAAACCCAACTACTTGTCCATCGGGAGTAACAAACGCAAGATCGGTGTGCTTGGTCCATTCTTCCCCCGCTTGATCCATAATATAGTCAGAATACGATTGATACCCTTCCAGTCCATCTATGATAAAAATATCGGGCGCTTCACCAGCGTTAAAATCAGCTTGTAACTGAGTTCCGAGAGAACAAGAATCACCCCCACATGTCTTGATAATTACCTCGTTACCTGTTTCTTCTTGATAGACCTTTGCAAACTCTTTGAGCGCTGCATCTATCTCCACTTTGTTTTGAGCGAGCACAACTGTTCCAGAAGCACCTCCATCGCTATCTCCACCAGCCCAAAGCATTGTTGTAGCTAATAGAATAAACAACATAATAAATAATTTTTTCATTATTACCTCCTAATTTAGATTTGAATATAGATATATTGTAGCAGAAAACACAAAGTGTATATAACTTTCTACTGTTTTGAATCTTCACAACACGAACAACAACCAAGATTCATCACGTTCAATCCTATGTCTTTGTTGAATGCCCGTAGCAAGGGTTCTTCGTATGCTGAAAGATAAATCTCCACAACAGCACAAACCTCTGCTTCAAATAAATGTCCGCCTAACACTTGATACTGTTCGTCCGTAAAAGAAATGTGTGTGTGTGCAAACCACTTATCGTCGTCTTGATTGTTTTTGATAAATCCAAAATTACCAATCAAGCTGATAAGTTCGCTAGGATTTTCAAACACTTTGTTATCATATACTTTTTGAATGGGATCATATAATGCAACGTTGATATTCTGTATTGCTCCTATGCCAGAATAGTGTGCGTGTATAATGTTCTGCTCAATGCAAAAATTTTCTATGGTCTTGTTAATCTTGTCTCCCTTTTCTACGTACACTACATAGTTCTTAGGTGGTGCTATTAGTCGAGTATGTTTCATGATTTAATTGTATTAAGTTCTATAAATGAAAGCAAGATGCGCATTTCCCAGCCAAAAAGCTACTTGAACCGTAGATAGTTCCCATCCGAACTAATCTTTGATTAGTGGGTACGTAAATACCTTGCAACAAGAAAATACTTTAGCAAATATAAATCTACTCGAATAACAAACAACCACCTCTGATACCATAAAAAGTGTAAAGGAGGAAAGGATGGGATATACCATGAAAGAACGAAAAACTGTACTTCGAGAGAAGACGAAAATAATCACTCGTCGGCATTACTATTCTTGTGCTTATTATATGTAGAGAGAACGATGCCCTCTATACTCCTCAACAAAATCTGAACATGCGGAACCGTTTTCTTTCATGCACATTGCATCAAATCCACCAAGTAGGGCATATATTACCCTTGAGAAAGTTCAAAAATTGCAAGCATTATATCTGACTATATTATCAATCTATAATAACGTTTAAGGTGTTTCCACGCCTGCTTCTAACTTTTCCTCTAATATCCACCTGTTGAGTAGAAATGTCTTCGTCTACTTGTGGTGCTGTCCAACTATACATAGCACCAGTAACTGGATCGACAAAATACCAACCTACAAATAATGCAAAAAAAATATTTCCAACTCTATACCACATATTTTTTCTATCTGCTGCCAAAGTAAACTCAATAGATTCTTGCACGTCATCTGATAATATAACTCTATAACGGTTTCCTTTCCCATATCTAAAACTACGAGAGAGCGTTACTGTTGCGGGTGTTTCTCCCGAAAATACTGTAATTTCACTTACTTCCTCGATAATCTCAATCTGCATAGAAGATGGTTTTGTAACTATAGTGATTTCAGACGATCCCCCAAGCACGATAGTAGCGCACCCACTCATCATAAATATAGAAGCTAAACATAGGAAATAAGTGTATCTGTGTTTCATATTAGATTGTATCGTTTATCTTATCTTCATATATTGATATCTCAACATTATTGTTTTTATATTTAATGAACTGTTCTTTTAGTCCTTCATCGTATGTTATAAAAAAACTATTTCCTCCATTTTCTTGTAACTTCATGTCTCCATCCCCCATCTGCTTGTATGGTTCCTGCCATTCAAACATTGAACCCGAGAATGGATCAACAAACAAAAATCCTATTGTTCCTCCTATCAACAGTGTGGGAATATTCAAAAATCCATTTCCAATAAAATAGTCACCATATTTATAACCACCCGAAATCAATCTATACACAACTGGATTATAATCCTCTTTATAGAATTTTATCTCGTAGTCCGCCTTTTCAAACCAACCTTTACTACCTTTACTAAGGGAAACTTGTGTAGGTAACTTTGCAATGAATACTACTTGGTCTAGTTTCTTGTTAGTAATTTCAACTATGAGATTTTCTGTATCAGTATCGAAATAAAATGTATTCGAATTTGAACTATTACTCACTATGGTGGCACAAGAACTCAACAACAATACACTACTAACTATTAAATACAGTGATAAATAATTAAGAGTGTTCTCTCTTATATTATTTTCTTGTTTATTCTTCATCTTCTACCTCCAATATTTCTTGTTGTAACAAGAACTCCTGATCAACACCGTCGCTATGTGTTATTTTAATTGCTCCTTCTTTTTTGGTAACAATACCCGAAACCTTTCCATTACCTGAAGTGATATACGCCGATGTCCATTCGTACATTGCTCCTGTTAACGGATCAACTATTAACCCACCCACAATAAACCCCGAAAATATATTCCCTACAAAATAAGAATTAGCATTCAACCTATCGGCTTCTAATCGAGCGGTCACTGGTTCAAAATCAGAATATTTTACTGTAATATCATAACTGGCTCCCTGAAAATACCCACTAGATTTTGATAACACTACAGCATCTGGGGTTGTTCCAGAATGCACTACTTCTCCAGTTTTTGTATCCAAAATATCAAATTTCAAGGCAGAAGGATCAGAAGTGACATATATTTCTGCCTTTCCTCCGCGCGTTATTGTAGCACAAGATGCCAACAACAATACACAGAATGTTTGAACCAACAAAGTAAATAATCTATTAAACTTTAACAAAATGCATCCTCATTTTATTTTTGCATAAAATATGCAGTTATCTAACCAAAAAATCAAGTGGAGCCAGTGGGACTTGAACCCACGACCTCTTGACTGCCAGTCAAGCACTCTAGCCAACTGAGCTATGGCCCCTCTAACATGACCTATTGTAATTATAGTAGAATTAGCTATAATCTTCTCCTAAATATATTTCTCGTGCTTTCACATTGCTCATGATATCTTTTCTACTTCCACTAGCTACAATATCACCATTGTGAAGTATAAACGCTCTGTCAGTAATGGATAAAGTATCACGCTCATTATGATCTGTAATCAGTACCCCAACCCCTTTTTGAGATAAGGAAGAAATTATTTGCTTTAATTCATATCGTGCTTTAGGATCTATTCCTGTAAATGGTTCATCGAGTAATAAAAAATAGGGGTGAAGTGCCATTCCTCTTGCTATTTCTGTTCTTCTTCTTTCACCACCCGAAAGCGTATATGCTTTTTGCTTTCTATACGAATGTAAAC
>CAKLPP020000012.1:0-22162 GCA_922989275.2 Gari tellinella
TTAACGTTCTCGGGGAACATCACTTCTATCACGCTGTAGCAAACAACAGTCCCAAAGGCGAACACGTGTCAAACTTTGGTACCTTTTCTGCTCCACTTATTTGCTCATACGCTAGATCACACCTCAACCAATTTGATACCATCCTCGTCTGCATTAGAGTCCCCACGCTCACTTCTTTTTTGGAAGAAGACAAGGACAAATCTATAGAAAAATGCTTCCATACAGAGTGGTATTTTACCCTCGACCTCATACGCAAATCGCTTTCTTTGTTTCAGAAAGACCCTTATCAAAAATCATCGGCTCAACCACAACCGGACTCTCCCGCACAAAACCCTTCTAACAAAGGACGACTCATCGTCTGCCTGCCATACCTTCAAACATACAAACTCAACGATGCACAACAAACCTATTACAAGAGCATTGGTGCAGCCCTTGCCACCTTTGTAAAAAAAGTCAATACACACCACGAACTTGCTCTTTTGTATACTCGAATAGAATCCTCCGAAATTGAAACTGCGATTTCTATTTTGTCGTATGTAGATAATCTACAGCAGAAAAAAATTCATAAAAAAATATTATACCAATCATCAATACTGCAACGAATACTCTCAAAAAAATTACGGGATTAATTTTTTATCTCCTCCTAATACATCGAAATATATAGATATGATACACTGATGGTATATGTATATCAGTAAAACGTTTAACCATGCAACCTTGTCTGTGTTAATTTTTTCAATAGCATTATCATTGGGTATCTTACTAGGATTTGTACTTCCTATTTCGTGGGCGGGTACCGCAATTAGTATTATTACCAATATTATTTTTCAATTCATCTTGTACTTTACCATCCCCTACTTATTTTTCTCCTTACTCATATCAACGTATGAACTCAACAAAACGCATCATTTTATCAAAATTATCTCGTACATTGCCAAGACAGGATTATTCATTACTCTGCCAGTTATGATAGTATCCGTCGTTATTTTTCTGTTTATACCAAATCAAAAAGTAATATCATTTGTCTCCAAAGAAGACAGCATTCCGACCATTTCCATTTCTCAAGTAATCAACAACGTTTTTTCGCTCAACCTAAGCGAGACGACGTACGCATCGCAAGCACTTATTATTCCCTTTATTGTTCTCGCCATCATACTCGGAGCTAGTGCTTATAACACCATAGACTCTCGCCACCCCTTGTTAGAAACCTGCAATGGATTGCGTGCCATCAATCTAAAAATATTAGAATTTCTGTTTCCGTGGTTCGGTGCTGGCGTACTCATAATGAGTGTCCAAAATATATCATCCATAAGAGAAATTCCAAACATATCTCAATTTAGCCCCTTGCTGATTTTTCTCCCTGCACTCGCCCTGGTACTCGGATTTATAATCTACCCTTTGCTAATAAAAAAAATTGGTATTCCTATATTCTACAAAACTTGGTGTCGCCAAATCATCCCTGCTATTGCGACTTCATTTGCAGGAGGAAACATGCTGTCTGCTTCGGTTGCTCTGCTCTATGTAGAGGACACAAACAACTCAAAGCACAAAATCACAGACACCTGTATTTCTTTATCTCTGATATTTTCTAGAACTGGTACTGCGGTAGCAATCGCACTTTCGTACATTATGATAAACAGAAGCTATACATCAATATCCCTTAATTGGATAGAAGTCGCACTCATAATAATTATTGCCATTGCCTGTTCCTATGTCTCTAACTCTATATCTTCGCCCATCATTCTCGCTGGCGTTGCCACGCTTGCACAAACACCCACAATACTCATAGAAGACCTATATCTTTCTATCATACCCTTTGGAGTTATACTTCATTGTTTTGCTTCTGTTATCGATATTGTTACAAGTTGTTTTATAAAGCTCTACGTAACACACAAAATGTATAATTTTCCCATGCTCCAGCCAACAATGTTTGGCATTGATCAAAACAAGGAATTGGAATGAAAGCGTTGCTCCTTGGGGCGACTGGATACACTGGTTCCCTTCTTCTTCGACTATTGTGTGCACATCAACACATCACCCAAATCACCGCTCTTTCATCCAGCAAAGCTACGGAGAACATAGACGACAAATTTGTGCTATCTCACCAAAAAAAATTGACCTCAGATAGCTACGTATCTATTGACGATATAGAAAAAGACTACGACGTAATTTTTTCTGCGCTGCCGCATGGAATTTCTGCTCCAAGCTATCAAACGATTATGCAGAAATTAGGATTCTACGGTACACAGTCGCAGCATAGTGCCAACACTCCTGCACAACATCCCCTCAATCAACAAGTAGCTCCAAAAAAAAATAATTTCAAAAACACCATTCCTAACCCAAGTAAGCCCGTGTATATTGATTTATCTGCTGATTTTAGATTTAATAACTTTTCGGATTATCTCAATGTATATACGGATACGAACATTCAACAAAATACTTTTTTTGCACGAGCGTCTCAGAGTGCCATCTATGGACTGAGTGAATTACAACGCAAAAAAATTTTGGACGCAGACATTATTGCTTGCCCCGGCTGTTATCCGACTTCTATACTCATTCCTCTTATCCCTATACTCAAGTATTCCCAGCCAAACGCCCCAATCTCGATTACGTCTATTTCTGGCATATCGGGAGCGGGAGGCAGCCCCTCTCCGCATACCACCTTTGTAGACCGTTCGGAAAGTCTCAAACCGTACAAGGCGGGAAGAACCCATAGACATTACTTTGAAATTAAACAGCAACTACAACACTTTGCACATTGCGCGCCCTCATTTACATTCAACCCAGTACTCGCTCCACTTTCTCAAGGAATGCTCTCGGTCATCCAAATTCCACTCGAACAAAAAGACATACCCCGAGCAAAAGAAGGTCTCTACGCACAATACATAGACGAATATTTTGTCAACGTAGAACTCGGTGCTTCTTTGGAAATCGATTCTCGCCGAGTGAGAAATACCAACGCCATTCACATTGGAATTCACGAAGAGCGTGATGCTATTGTTGTATTCTCAACGCTCGATAATCTCTGGAAGGGTGCTGCAGGTCAAGCAATACAAAATTTCAACATTAGATTCTCTTTTGACGAAACTGACGGCTTAGGGTATTTTTCTTCTTAATTAAGAATAGACTATAATATATAACATACCATGAAAACATTTGTGATAAAAGCTAGTGGGAAAGTGTTTGATGATGAAAAATTGTTTTCTGAGTTACTGCTGGAAATACACGAGCTAATACTACGAGGACATCGATGTGTACTGGTACATGGTGGTGGAAAACAATTATCCCAATATTGCACTACCCACAACATTCCCGTTCAATTCGATACAGAGGGAAGAAGAATCACCACCAAACTAGAAATGTCCGCTTGCGACATGATACTTTCTGGTAGCATCAATACCAATATCGTAAGACTTTGCACAAAACTGAATATACACGCTGTAGGACTGTCTGGAATTGACTGTAAGCTTGTTGTCGGACGCACTATCAACAATACCCATTCGGGAACTGTAGAAAGCATCAATACTGAAATCTTGGATATAGTATGCAAACATACCAAACTCCCCATAATATCGCCAGTGTCAGCAACGATGGACGGATATCCACTCAATATCAATGCGGACGAAATCGCTCAAGCTATCGCCCTCAAATGGGGTGCACAACACCTCGTATTTGTCTCGGACATTCCAGGTATACTCAAGCACAATTCCATTATCAAAGACCTCAATCCCATCCAAGTTACCGAACTTATTGAACAAAAAATCATAGATGGGGGCATGATACAGAAGACCATACACGCGGTACAGGCAGTAAAACACGGTGTACAATCGGTAATCATTGGGCAATATACAGAACAAGGGAACCTATCAAAATTGATTGACGGAACAGTGGGAACAAGAATTATATGCTAAAAAAAATCACGTCATTATTTAATTCTAGATCTAAATCTAGTACATCTGCCCCAAACACTACAAACAAACCTAACAAAAAACAAAAAAATCTAGACAAATTATTTTCGTATCTGAGTCCTGTGTATAGCCCCTCCTTGATGCTTGATTCTGGAGATGGAGATTTTCTCTTCGATAGCTATGGAAAGAAATACATAGATTTTACATCAGGCATAGCAGTAAACGCATTTGGACACATCAAATCTCATATTCTACAAGCAATAAATTTTCAAGCAAACAAATTAGTACACGCTTCGAACTTGTTCACAACAAAACCACAACTCAAATTGTGCAAAACTCTTTGCCAACTCGCCAACAAGGCAATCAATACAGACATATATGTTTCAACTTTTCTTACAAACAGCGGTACAGAAGCAAACGAATGCGCATTAAAGTTCGCACGCCTTGCATCCAAACGACTATATACATCAAATGATCAAAAATACGAAATTATATCGTGTTACAACGGATTTCATGGTAGGAGCATGGGATCTCTATCCTTGACTGGACAATCGAAATACAAAAAAGATTTTGAACCTCTCGTTCCCGGAATAAAATTTATTACCTTTAACGATACTGAATCACTCAAAAAAACAATAAACAATGATACCGCCGCCATTATCGTAGAACTCATTCAAGGAGAAGGAGGGCTAGAAGTAATGACAACAAAATTTGCAAATGCAATCGCCTCTCTCGCAAAGAAACACAAGGCCTTCATCATAGTCGACGAAATTCAAACGGGATTATACAGAACTGGAACACTGTTTGCCTCACAACAATATCCCCTTGTACCCGATCTAATCACAATTTCAAAATCCTTAGGTTCTGGATTACCCATAGGTGCAGTAATCACTAGCGAGAAGATTCATAAAACTCTACAAGCGGGCGATCACGGCTCTACTACTGGAGGAAACCCAGTGATAGCCACTGTGGCGATTGCCACACTCAAAAAACTCAGCTCTCCCCTTCTACAAATAAGAAGAGCCATTTCGCTCAGAACTCTTAATAAAGAAATACGACATTTCCTCAAAAAATATTCAACGTGTGTACATAGAGGACAGGGACATCTGCAAGGCATAGAACTTCCATCAGCCATTAATGTAAATGACATTATACAAGAAGCAAAAGAAAAAAAATTACTCGTATTGAGAACGGGTACAAACACCATAAGAATTGCACCATCTCTCGTGAGCTCTCCCAAAAATATAAAAAAAGGCATGAAAATCCTTACCAAGATTGTCCATGACCTTTATAAAAAAGAGTATTAGTTTAATATATTCTACTCAGCAGAATCTATGTCACTCACTTCTTCAACTTTTTGTCCATTGGAAAGCAGATGTTTAGTACCCCAATCTCCATTTGAATTTATTACTTGTATCATTGCTCCATTCACATTATTGATTACCACAGGCCCCAATAAATTACAAGTAATTTCTTCAAAATCTTCTTGTAAGGTAAGAATAGAAAACACGAGTATCTCTTCAAATTTTGGAGAACCAATCTTTTCATACGATTCGTCACTCATTGTCAATATATAGTCTAGGCATATCAAGTATGGATTGACCACATGAAATACGGGATCTTGCCCTGGTATACCAGTCAATCTATAGATAACTTCTTCATCGAGTAGTTCAATCTTGTATCTAATTACATTTTCAAATCCAAATATTCCCACCGGCATATGGAGTTCATCGTGTGAAAGTTCAACTATTCCTTGCACTGTATCTAGTGTTCCTCCTTCCGCAGAATCTAATTTGTGATTTTGTTCTATCTTTTTGTCAAGAATCTTAATATTCGATAATTCTATCATGCTTCCTCCATAATTCTAAATTTATCTTAAATAACTTAATAACGAAATACCCATTACTTGGCTACTCACTTGATACGCTGCTTGCTGAGCTTGTATCATCTCTTGCCAGTGCACAATGGTTTCTGCCATATCGACACCCGTATGTTCATCTAACTGCCTAGTAAGATTGGGAATATCTTTTTCTTCGAGTCTCCGATATACCAGATCCAATCTTGAAGTAACAGCCCCTGCTTTGCCCATACCACTCAGTACCGATTCCATGCTTTGATCAATTGCAGCAAGAGCTCTCCCACCTAATTCCCCATAGTTGTCATCGTACATTCCATCTCGCAAAGCAATGAGAGTGTCAAATATTGATTCGTCATACGAATTTGCATCACCTGCAATATTATAGGGAGGCGTACCAGTATCATTGATGATCCCCAAATCCTGCATAACAGTTCCCACCTCATCGCTAATCCACGCTTGTACCCCATTGTTGCCTATAATCTCCAATCTCCCAGAAAAATCATTTACAACAGCATTCATACTCGCCGACGATTCGTTTATCTTCTGAACCACAGAATATATAGAATCTCCTCTACTGATAGGTATTGATACGTCATTGATTACTATCACCGAATCCCCAGACACAGAATAATCTAATACTTCAACACCACTTACAATGGTACTTCGCCTCGACCAAAATAATTCATTTCCCGGTACAGAAGTAGGGACAATGTCGTTATCAGAAATTTCTACAAGATTTGCTCTATTACTCCCGGCGTATTCAACTTGAGTAATTACGTCCTTGTGCATTCTATCCGATACCGTTCTCAACAATCGAAATGGAGGAATGTTGGTGCGAGTGCCACCAAACATATACCGACCTTCTCCATCTTGGGCATTTGCAACCACGCCCAATTCTTCTATCAACTGATTCAATTCTGTAGCCATGAGTTCTCTATCTCCCGAGGTAAACGTTCCATTGGCCGATCTTACCGCCAATTCCCTCGCTTTGTGCAATATGTCAACTGACTGTTTCATATGCCCTTCCAAAAATTGCATTCCATCGTATACTTCTCTATTGTGTTCGACATATACCTCTTTTCTTGCAATGCTCGAAGCATACCGCGTCCCATGAGCGGCTGCCATTGGATCGTTTCTCAATTCTTGTATGCGATTTTTTGTCGCCAACTGCTCACTCAAATTATTCATTCGCGAATTGTTATTTGAAATTGCACGTTGTATATCACTATGCGCTTGTGTAAAACTTACTCTTCCTAACATATATTACCTCCATATTCCTACACAATATTTAATAAGACATCATAAATTTGATTTAATTGTGTCAAAAATCTTGCTGATGCTCCATATGCAGTTTGAAACTTAATCATATCCTGCAATTCTTCGTCTAAATTCACTCCCGATACTTCACTTCTTGCTGTTCTTAACCCATCCATAATGAGAGTATGCGTCCTTGCCCTCACCTCAGCATCTTGCCCTCTACTCGCAATACTTGCAACCGATTCGGCAAAATAATCATCGAATGTCTTCTCTTGCCCGTATCCTACACTACTCGTACGCAACTGAGCAATGGTCAATGCAACGCTTCCATCGCCAACATCTACTCCCCCATCTTGAGCGAGACTTGATGCAGCCACTTGATTGGGCTGATTTTTGAGCAATGGATTTATGGTCATTGAAGCCGCCGGATCCATAAAAGGCGCCACTCCATACGCGTCACTTGCCAAAATATCTACAGCGTCTGCTTGATTCCAATTATACGCACCTTCTGGACCGGGTTGAACAAGTATACCACCTAAGCCCACGAGAAACTCTCCGCTATCTTCAAGACTCCTTATTACAAAATCGGGGTTTGAACTATCACTGCTTATGGTAGCTTTGATACTCAACCTCTTGTGTATGTCTAATCCCGCACTAATTTCTGCGTCACTGGCATTGATACGATCAATAACAGCTTTTACGGTATCGTTTGCACGATACGCTACTGTAATGGTCTCATCAACAGTCCTACCTGGCAAAATGAGTTCTCCCGAAAATCCCAGCACAGCACCCAAAGATAATTCATTATTTCCCAACATACTAAACACTCGCGTTTGGTCAAACACCCCATCTTCGTCAACATCGTAGTTACCCTGCGCATTCAATATAACAGGTGTCTCTACAAAAAAGTTTCTGCCCGTCTCTCCCGTCAAAGAAATTCCTTCTCGATGCAATTCGTTAGTACTATTTATGAGAGTGATGGCAAATGCATTTAAGTTTTGAATTTCCGATCTCACATCTCCATCTCTCAAATGTACCAATGACGACAGCGTCCCACCACTGTAATCAATTTCCTCTTGAGTGTCTCCCCACAACACAGAATGTGTAGTCACATCATCAGCATTTCTAATGAGTTCAAACTGTCGAGCATAATCTCCTTGAACAAGCACTTTTCCATTTGTATGAATCAAAAACTCGTTTGGATCAGTTTTATCGATAGTTACATTGATTAATTGTCCTAACTTGTCAATGAGCAAATCTCTTCTGTCATTCCAATCGTTAGGATTGTCCCCCAATGCTTCTGATAGGTATATCTTGTGGTTTAACTTTGCAATTTCGTCCGTGTAAGTATTAATGAGTCCAGTTGTACGCACTACTTCCTCGTCCAACATATTTCTTGTTTGTACCAATTGTCCATGTCTATCTTGAATCGCTGCAGATAAGGTATCAGCTCGCTCAAGTAGAGTAATCCGTGCAGATATTTCTTCGGGATATACCGACACTTCCTGCCAAGATTCCCAATATCTATCAAGCATATTTCTAATCGATGAATCTCCCACTTCGTTGTATATGCTCTCCAGTCGAGAAATATACGTACTGCGAGTGTTCCAATACCCTTCCTTATGACTCTCCGAAAATATCTGTATGTCAATTTGAAGATCACGTTGCCTTGTAATCGACATTTGATCAACACCTTGACCAATCTGACCCGGTACTTCAGGTCTAATACCCGGTATATGCAACGGTGGCATCGTTCCAAGATTAACTCGCTGTTTTGAGTATCCCTCAGTATTGATGTTATTAATATTGTGCCCTACCGTATTCAGCGATTGAGTTTGAGCCATGAGGGCTCTTTTGCTCATTTCTACACCACTAAAAGTAGACATACATAACTCCTTTTTTCTCTCTATACACGCGCTTGAATAAGAATCCCTTGCTTATTCCCTTGACGCGGTCCTTCCTTTGTATATAGTTCATTCTGCACACTTGATTGCAGATACAACCTATCGAAAAATCCTTCATACTCTGTAATCTTGCTTTTATAATAATCAGTAATTCCTCGTGTATATCGTTCTATTTCTTGAGACATGGAAATACAGCGCCTACCTAGTGCTTCTACATCAATCTTTAATGTGTCTTTTGTAAGTTTACTAATCTCACTAAGAGTCAAAAACGAGTCAGACTCACCACTGAGAATGCGACTTATTCTCTTTTGTTCCTCTTGAAGGTATAACCTATTGTCTTGAATCTCAAAAAACAAAGTATCTTCCACCAAATCCTTGTGTATATTTTTTCCATTAGTGAGCTGATCAAACAAATGCTCATAATGACTTGTTGCTTTCTCCAAGGATTTAAAAAATATAACTAAGGAATCCTCAAACCTTT
Organism: Gari tellinella; assembly: GCA_922989275.2. Classification (NCBI taxonomy): domain Eukaryota; kingdom Metazoa; phylum Mollusca; class Bivalvia; order Cardiida; family Psammobiidae; genus Gari; species Gari tellinella. The sequence continues at coordinate 9,409 of CAKLPP020000012.1, forward strand.
TAAATAAACTGTATCCTACTTCACTCATACCTAGTTTCTCGGCGTAAATTAAATTAGCAAAAGTTTTTTTTATTATTTTTGAGAATTCTTGTGCTATTTTCTGAAATCTACCAAGAATATTTTTGCAATAGAGCACGGGCTCTAGACAGATGCAAAAGATACACATACGGATCATTATCTTCAAACTCAGGATAATGAATGCCCTCCCAACCGCGCAGTAATGCACCAAACAGTGTTCCTTCTGTAACCGGAAAATCCCAATTTAAGCTTGAAATATTGGTCTGAATGTCCTTTTCTAATAAAAAATCCATAAACAGAAACACTAATCGCGCTTTTTTACTCTTTTTCGATATCGCCATAGCATTAATGTTAAAAAAAGTATCTTCCAATATTATTGGTTTGATGAATGCCGCACTATTCCTATCGTATTCATCAAAAGATGACAACATAGATTTAAGAGAATATACATCCACTAAGCTTACATCTCCTCTACCATGATGAATGTTTCTCATCTGAAAAAAATCATCATTCTGAGGGCTGATTACTAACTTTTGGTCAAGTTGTTGCATCCAACTATCGATGATATCTTCTCCATATAAATATATCAGATATGCAATATGTGCTACTACGGTAGAAGACTTTGTACTACTACTCAATAGTAGTTTTGATGTTTCTAAATTAGTCAAGTCTAGATACCTAACGATATTTTTATCAAGGGTTTTTTCTGAGTGATGTGCTGGAACTCTCACTCTCGATGATACCCCCACCCACTGTGCATCTGGATCTACAAATATCGGTTTTACATGTTCCAGTTGTAATTGTTCAGAAAAAGACAATAAGCGTCCAGAAGTTTTGAGCAACTCTATAAAATCAATCCGAGTCGAAATAAACAAATCGATGTTTCTAATTTTTCTTCTTAATCTAAATTTTGTTTTCTCGGGAGACTCCAAAAACGCATCGTATATTTCTCTCTCTAATCTTTGTGAAATATACTTGATTGTCAGTCCATTCGATTCCAAAAAATCTTGTATGGCTTGTTCGGGCAAAGCGATATCTTTGTCAAGAAACACTACGATTTGATTGCTTGAAGTACCTTGGCACGATGTCAAAGCTATCCATAACACCAGTCCTAAGAATGAACCCAATCTTAAAAAAAACATGATAGTCGTACTTTTAAAAAATTTGTGATACATAAATCCTCAGAATATTATACTATTCATTAGTATACACAATACAGGAATTTAATACAGGTGAAAATTAAATATGTCTCACTGCTTCTAATTACCGTCATAGTTTGGGGCGGAGGATACATTGCAGTCAAGATAGCGGTAGATGAAAATATACAACCATTTTTTATATCTGCTGCGAGATTTTTTATTGGTTGCGTCATACTCGGCACCTTGTTGTACAGACGCTTTACACAAACAAGTAAGACCACATATCAAAAAGGAATAATATTGGGAGTATTGTTATTCTTGGGATTTACATTTCAAACCATAGGGCTAAAATACACCACTATATCGAGCAATGCCTTCATCACCGCGTTATTCGTCGTCATTGTCCCTTTCTTATATTGGTTTATTTATAAAAAAAGACCTTCCTGGCTACAATTTCTAGCTGTATTCATATCACTCCTTGGGGTGCGTTTGCTCAGTTATTCATCCCTACATGCGAGTACAGGGAGCAGTCAAATTGGAGATTTTCTAACCCTCATCGCAGCATTCTGTTTTGCCACACATCTCACCGCGATAGGAATTTACTCCCAACAACATTCCCCACTCATGCTGACGTTTATGCAAATGATAGTTGCTTGTATTATTTCTATCGTTTTTTCGTTCATCCTTGAGTCTATGCCACAGTTAAACACAAAGTCAATACTCGCACTTCTGTATCTCGGAGTATTCAGTTCGCTCATTGGATTTAGTTTTCAAAGCATCGCACAAAAACACGTCTCACAAATCGCAGCGGCACTGATATTATCCCTTGAGTCCTTATTTGGCACATTATTCTCTCTACTCTTTGGTTATGAGGGCTTCTCAATTTCTATGCTCATTGGTGGTACTCTGATATTATTTGCCATTATACTTGCTGAAATAAAGTTCAAAATTTCTAAAAGTTAACTTACTTTTGCCAAAGATGTCTACCGACTCAGAAAATAATATAGAACCACACACCAAAACTAAAAACATATATAATATATGTATGAAGTTTCCAAAAAATTTTGTATGGGGTACAGCGACAGCTTCCTATCAAGTAGAAGGTGCTACGTTCAAAGATGGTCGTGGATTGTCAATCTGGGATACTTTTTCTCGAATACCTGGAAAAGTATACGCGGGAGAAAGTGGCACTGTAGCAGTTGATCAGTATCATCGTTACAAAGAAGATGTAACATTAATGCACGAATTAGGAATAACATCCTATAGATTTTCTATCGCGTGGCCAAGAGTATTTCCAAATGCCGGCAAGATGAAAGACGGTAGCGTGGGAAACGGAGCACAAAACCCAAAAGGATTTGACTACTATAACAAATTGGTCGATGAACTCCTTGCCCATGGAATCAGTCCCCTAGTTACGCTGTATCACTGGGACTTGCCCCAAGGATTACAGGACATTGGTGGATGGGTAAATAGAGACACTGCGTATTGTTTTCAAAAATATGCTCATACGGTATACGAAGCACTAGGAGACAGAGTCAATATGTGGATTCCCCACAACGAACCGTGGTGTACTGCCATATTTGGACACCTCACTGGTTATTTTGCGCCTGGTATTAAAAACAAGCAAAAAACATACGATGTTATTCATCATATCAATCTATCCCACGGACTCGCAGTACAAGCATTTAGAAATTCAAAAGCAAAGAAAGGGAAAATAGGCCCCGCACTCAATCTTTTTACCCCCTCCCCATTCTCTAATTCAAAGCAAGACAAACTCGCCGCAGATAGAGCCATAGATGGAAACTCAAGAATGTTTTTGAATCCATTGTTTGGAAAACCATATCCAAAACGACACTTAGACGCCGTCGGAATTACACTCCCTATTCAGCAAGGCGACATGAAAATCATCTCCCAAAAGATAGACTTTGTGGGAATCAACTATTATTCTGAGTTGTTGGCAAAGTTCGATGAGAAAAGCCCTGAGCAATTTAAGCTTATAGAAGTAGATACCGCCAAGACAGCCATGAACTGGCCTGTCACTCCCAAAGGGATATATAACATAATGAAGTTTGTACTAGATGAAGTAGGCAAAGTTGATATATATATCACCGAAAACGGCTGTGCTTACGATGACGTACTTTCCAAAGATAAAGTGCACGACTATCCGAGAATATCATACTATCAAGACCATATAGCCATGTGTCATAAAGCAATACAAGATGGCATACCTCTCAAAGGATATTTTGCGTGGTCACTCATTGACAATTTTGAATGGGCATTAGGATATAGCAAACGCTTTGGACTCATATACTGCGATTACCACAACCTCAAGCGTATCCCCAAAGATAGCTTTTATAAGTACAAAAAAATTATCGAAGAATCAAAACCATAAATGCCACTTGAGCATAAGCAAGCATAACTAGATATGCATCTAGTCACCTAGAATCGTACTTTAGAAAATGCTAACTCAGGAGTATCCTTGGTCATGTACCAAATATCCTCAAAGTCAAATCCATAAAACTTATGTTCATTTTTTAAGTCTAGTACTGATAACGGAATGATGACTTCAAAAGGATCAAAAGATGAGTCGAAATCTGTATAACCGATTGGATCTACATCTATATTAACTCCATAATCTAAGTCCCGTACATAATACGTATTATCAATACCTTGATCGAGAAATCCAGCGATGCCGATAACTCCGCCTACGTCTTTATTCCCCAATATCACACCATCAATAAACACATTCGTTGCCACAGATTCAATAAACCAACCTTCCCGTCATTCCACCCACAGAATTTTTTCCAAGTACTTGTCCGCGTACATGCCCGTTATCTATAGTACTTTTTAAAAACTGTCCCGTTAGTCCACCGATATCAACGTGCCCCGATACTTCTCCTTCAAATAGTACTTTCGATATTTCTGTATTATCAGCCCCATTACCCACAATACCACCAACAGCTCGACTACCCTCTATGAGACCAGAAACACTCACGCGCGAAATACGAGAATTTTTCGCAACTCCAACCAATCCTCCCAAATTATCTTTGCCTTGAATATTGACATCTACCAAATGCAAATTATAAATATCTGCATTATTCACAGCGGCAAAAAGTCCAAGTTCCGATGTTTGTGGAGCATTCAAGCCCAAGTTATAAATTTCATACCCATTACCATTTAATTCTCCCTCAAAGGGTCTGCTAACGCTTGCAAAGGGTACAACATTCTTTGGAGCAAGTAGATTACTTTGCAATGCAAATTTGTGACTTGCAAACTTATCAACAATCAACAAATCATCCCAAGAAAATATGTCTCCGATCCCAGACTTCTGAATTTTCAATTTCCTTGAAGCATACACAGACTTCCTATCTTCTTTTTGAACCGAAATCCCAATTAACATATTTGGTGGCAAAGAAATCCACTGTTTCTAAAACTCAATTTTGGAAATCCTACCCCCTATGTTTGATCCGTCAACTCTGATCTTTTCTGTTTCTGATGTTTCCAAGATTAAACTATCATTCGTTTCTATAAATAACAAAATAATAAGTGAAATCCTGCGTCGCCTTGTTTACCTCAAATAACACTGGTTTGTATATATCGCTTATGGTAAGCAATGAAGTCGCTGGGGCCCCTGGCTTGAATTCAATAAGCTTAGCGTTGATATTCTTTATTCGTTTTATAAACGTGTCTTCGGGTTCCACAGTAATTTTTTCTGTTCCTTCTTCAACTTGAACTTTTGAAATATCGTCCTGCTCTTTTTCCTTTACTGCTTCTTTAGCTATCGACTTGGTCTTTGCCTTTGATTTTTTTTGGGGTTTTGGTGTTTCTGATGTTTTTTCTTCAATTTTATCTGGTTCACCTGCTGATCCATTTTCAGATCCATTTTCAGATCCAGTTATAATGCTCTCTTGCTCTCTCTCTACATTCAAATCACCCTTCTTTTCCTCTTTTCGCTTGCAAGTAGCAAATAATAAGGAAAAAGACACCACTATCACCAAAACTGTTATTAATTTTTTTGCGTTCATTATACGATTAATTATATATCTCACTTGAATTAATTTCAAGAAATATGCATTAAATCAGTAAATTTTCTAGCAAATCATGCATATACTCACATCCCCTACCTATCTCAAATTCTATGTACAAATTTATTGCCCCCTAAAAGCGCTTTATGAGATTTTTAGAGTTTTTTTATTCAAACGCATCTCTCCAACTCCCCGTCATGCCATGAACAATAATATTTCGATGAAGCATGTTCACGCTAGTCTCTCTTCCTTCGTCTATTACTTTTTGATACCACGTCGACATTACGTCTGGTCCTGTAGTATACAAGATGTCATATGATCTCTTTACTTTAAGGTGAGCACGGCTTATAGTGATCTTTATAATTTCCATAAGTTCGGGGGCTAATTTTTCTGCCAACAAAAAATAGTTAGCAACCCTATGTGGTGCCCTTGCATTATGATTGTTATCATTAATTCTTATTTCCATTTCTTGTTGACTCAAGACTTTCAAATCTATATATTCTAAATCCGAAAATTGTTCAAAATTTTTTGTGCCCTCAGAACACGCTTCTGTTGCAAGCGTAAGACGCTGAGTCGAAGTCATGATATCAATAATACTCTGCAAGGTACAGTTAATTTTTACATCAAAGTCACAATAACATCCACCTTGGTCGTACAAAATAAGATACCTCGAAAAGTCGGCTTGTTGTATTGCATGCTTATATGAATCGTATATATCGAGCACATCATATTTTTTGCAGAGTTTCACTATGTCTTTTGTTTTCCATAATTTTACTCTCCAGTCCTCATTTTGTGTATGGAGTGAAACATACGATAATATGTCCTTCTGAGGTACTTCTTTGTCCCAAAGTAATATTCTATGTATTATTTTTGGAATATTTCGATATCTTTGTAGCATAACTTATCTTTTCCTTTTATTAAGATTGTCGTAGACCCAAGAGACAGAATGTACTTCTCGATAATTGTCTAGACAATATCCAAACTTGTGTATTCGTGCATTCATTTCTGCACTATACTCAAAAAAGAAATCCGGTGTACGCTGAGTTTGATGGTGTTCCCAGTCCTCAAAGTATGTTTCATTGATATCTTGTACTATTTTTTTGCTAATACGATATCGAGGACGAAATCCAAAACGAGATCGTATACCAATAAATGAGAGCATATCATCAACATACTGTTGTGGGTCGCTCACAAAATCTTCGTATCTAAGTACAAACAATGATTTGAGATTTTGCATATCATCAAAAAAAATTTCATATGCTCTTATCCAATGTTCAATGTGCGTTCGTATTGATACATTCTGAGTCCATTTCTTTGTAGCGTAGGCAACACAAATGGGATGGCGCAATATAATAATAAATTTGCTGTTAGGAAATAAAGACTGCAAAAAACGAGTTTTGATGATATTAGGAGGGGACTTTTCTACAAGATATCTGCGTGATAAATCATAATGCTTTCCCCATTGCTCAAAGACGGCTTGTGCAGAATCTTGTGTCGCCAGTGGATGTTTCTCATTCATGTAAGCGTCAGGATGGAATGCAAAGTTCCCCGGCCCCCCATAACATAATGCTGGATTATAGATATTCTGTAAATGTTGCCCCTCATCTTCCGATACGCCCGTATCAGAAAATCCACTTATGTAGGGATGTACTTTCAAAACATGATGAAGCATTGAAGTCCCCGACCTATGGAGACCTCCAATAAACAAAAAGGTATAATCGTTTATGTTTCTCACTAGAAGTAGTATATCATATCATTTTAACTAAAAGGCAGCTCTAAAATCTATATTTACTTGGAATGCTATACCCGTATTCGATAGAAATTTGTTTCAATAATGACAAACTTTCGGCACTCAACTGCATAAAATCCTCTTTTGTCAATTCTGGTTTTTCTATGATAACACCATTGTAAGGTTTGTCCGAATTTATATTCTGGAGAATAGCGAGTATACGTTTGCGATGTTTAAGATAATGAAGGTAAGTGAAAAATTTATGCTTTCTCAAATACCTCATAAGTGTAAAGTATTCGTCTTCTATTCTGATACGCAGGTCAATATTCTGTCGCTCTATAATTTTATGCCAGTAATAATAGGAAAGAATCGCTTTTTCTACGTCACTATGATAATTGTCAAGATTGACACCAAACTGAGATAAGATATGTTTTTTTCTATAAAGATACGATGGCTCTGCATAATTATTTTCTATAATGATTGAAGAAATAGAATTCCATGGATTCCTCACTATGTGGATGCAGTGCTTAAAATAATTATACTTTTTATTCTTGGCATATTTTGAACAATGTTTTTCAAAAAAATAAGGATTATCATCTTCTACAGAAAATGCCCACATCACAGTTCCATGAGATGCAATATTTTCGTGCGCGACATCAAGTTCCACAGCTCTCAATAACTCAGTGATATATTTAGTCCCCCCTCGAGGGTGACCAATCCCCAAAATATCACTCACTTTTATCTTGGAATATGTTTGACTCATCATATCCTTGATTTTTTGAACGGTATCACCGTCGTCTAATTGAGTGTAATACTCGAGAGACGCCTTTCTTGGTCTAATCAAAGAAATAAATTTTCCCACACTCATAGATAAATCGTGACATAGCGGTGGGTTCATAGTAAAATTTGTAACCTGTAATCCAACAATGTTGTGAATGAATAAGTCCGATGTTGTATATATTGTTTCAAACTCATCAATAATTTGTTTGCAAAATTGTTTATTACATAGAAACATAGTATTTGATGCTCTGTATTGATTTTCTACAAATGAGATATGTGATTCATCTGACGACACCATACTGGGTGCACCCAATCTCAACAAAAAAGGCCGTGTAGAAGAATAAGAAAATAATTCCTCTAATGAAGATGTATCAAGTATGCCTTGTAACATATCAAAATACTTTGAATAGAAACAAATATCGTCTTCACAAACTATAGATAATTCATGAGATTCGTTCTCATAAATATCTTTGAATATTGCTGCAAAAGACAAAAAGTTAGCCACCTGAGCAGGATACAAGTAATTATTCTTGCATTCGCATTCAAGTTCTCCACAACGAAAACAGGGTGGAAATTTCTTCACTTTGCCGTTCGCAATACACTGTATGACTTCGCTCGATTCTGAAGTACAAGCATCCCAAAATTTATAATTAGTAATATTAAATTTTTTGAATTCTGCTGTCATGTGTCGACGGCGTTCAAGTTCTGTGTTTAGTGATAGACAGTAAAAAGGAACCTGTATCAAACTCAATGTCTCCATGACTTCTATGATACTTATCAGGCTAGGGTAGATATCTACTAAAATTCTGAGGAGAGTCGGTGAGAATACCATCCACACCCAACTCAAAAAGCTGCTTCGCTTCGACTGCTTGGTTTATTCCCTCGACATATATATCCATGCCAGAACTTTTAATTCCATTGATAATTTTGGATATTCCTTCCTCATCTTGATCATCTAACAATATTTTCCTATCTATCTGTATACTACTAGCGTCGATTTTCTTTGCAAATTTCAAATAGTCCTCTTCAAACTTTCCAAGAGAAATTCTAATATTGAAGTTTTTATCCATAGCTCTCATTTCCTCTAAAAACGGATAATATACGCTTGAAACAACCATCCCCCGTGGAGGCCGTGGGGACAGCATGAGTTTATCAACAATACATTTTACTATGCGGACACTCTCATCTGCACTAAAAGTTTTAAGGGGGTGGGGGTGATAAGTAATGTCCAGATTCAATCCCAAATTTAACTCGTCAACCAAATTAAGCAAATCGATTAACAATGGAATCCGTTCTTTTTTGAACTTCTCATCAAACCACGAACCAATATCAATGTCCTCTATATCTTCTTCTTTCATTTCGGAAATTATCCCCTGAGAAGTCGATACTCTCCCCAAATCACGATCGCGTACGATCACTGGGGTTCCATCTTTGAGCACCTGTACATCAGCCCTTACCCATGTTGCACCAACCTTCGCAGCCGCCTTTGTTGCCACCAATGTATTCTCGGGAAACAAACTCGAAAGACCACGGTCAGCAATAACTTCAGTCACTACCATTTATCCTCCATACCATTCAATTATATCATAAATAGATTTCTAACCGAGAATAATGTTACAATAAAATCATGACAGAAATTGAGCTACAACACTCATCAAATTCATTTGACATGAATATGCAAATGAATGTTATCATCAAAAATGAACATTCAACAGAACCTGCTCGCATATTGTATTTATTGCACGGATATTCAGGGAACTACAACTCTTGGACCCGTAGTAGCTCTATATTCCGTTACATCGATCAGTTAGAAGTCACCTACCCGATATTTATTATCATGCCATCAGCACTTAACACTTACTACACTAACCTTGACCCTAAATACAAGGGGAAGGATTATATCGCGAGCGAAATCCCTCAATTCATCCAACAGATATTTCCTCAATGCACACATCAACCAGAATTTACAAACATTGCTGGCTTGTCCATGGGAGGATACGGAGCACTACTCATGGGGATGAGTTATCCCAAACGCTTCTCCCATATTGCGTCTTTTGCTGGAGCAACAGACTTTGCCACACGATTTAGAAAATATCACTATGACCTCGAACTCAAACGTTCCACAGAAGAAATACCACAACACATTTCCCTTGTGTACGACAACTTTGCCAACACAGAAATGGACTTATTTTACCTCGCTAAATCACTCACAGACGAGGAAAAGAACTTTTCACAATGGTATATGTACTGTGGCACAGACGACCACCTCATCAAAGAAAATCGTTTGTTATCAACTCATCTTCTCAACCTAAATTTTCCACTAGAATACGAAGAACAAGAAAAACATGCCCATAATTGGAATCACTGGGACTTATGCATCAAAAATATTTTGCCTAAGATATTTCTATAAGGGCACCTCAAAACCTCACAGAGCATTTTTAGAAATGCCAATAAATTAGTAACGCTAAAACCCCTGTGTTATGCCAGTTGTTCCCAAGGGTACGAACTCTCCGGGATAAACATACTCAACCGTCAAGTCGTCAAAATCTCCCTCAATTGCATTGATAATCCACTTTCCTTCTAATAAAATAAAATAAAACAAAAAGGACGCTCTGTATTCTATATCGTCAACGTTACGAATCACTCGAATGGCCGCACTTCTTTGAGTTAAATCGACAATAGAAATCTTTCCAATTCTTATTTCTACAATTCCCGGTCCATATTCGACGGATCTTGCAAGTTGTCTACTCAATATAGGCAACTCATTATCTAACACAAGATTAGATAATTGAGAATCTAGGCGTCTCGTTTTCATGAGGTCAAAAAATTTATTTACCAATGAAATTATATTTTTGTTTGCTATATTGCTATCTGTAGGAAATGCTAGTTCTCCTATTTGTGTATCAGTAGAATATATTTCAGTGAGTTTTTCCCCCTTTCTCGACTTAAATAATACTTCTGCGATATTAGAACCCTCAATCTTCTTGATGTCCACCTCTTCTTGTGATAATCTCATCTCCCCCCAGTCTTTAATAAAAGTGAATTTAGTGTCAAAGGCATACAATGCACTATTGTTTACATTATTTGAAAGTTCCTGATCTTCTTCTATAATCTCCCCAAGAAACGCAAGCGCATCTCCTTCCGACGAAGAATCCAAACCAGCAAACTCATCGACTTCCTTATAACACGACAACACCAGCATACTGACCATACACAGAATACCTATTTTAAACATTAACCCTCTCAAAACTACATATTTAGTATACTATAGAAGACGTATATGAACAATAAAGAGATTTTCAATCATCTCTCCGATACAGCTAATACCAAATCAATTAGAGATTCGTTGTGGGGAACGATATACGTACACCCTTCATTAATTCAACTGTTACATACACCTCCTATGCGCAAGCTTGCCAACATCAAGCAACTTGGTCCTACCTCCTTGGTATATCCCTGTGCAACTCATACTCGATACGCTCATAGTATTGGCGTATACCACATTGCAAAACTCATGCTTCTTCACCTTCTTTCTCTCCCACATTGCCCACACATGACATTGCAACAAGCAAAGTCATTTTTGGCTGCAGCATTATTGCACGACATTGGACATTTCCCCTATACTCATTCTCTCAAAGACCTCCCACTCCCTAAACACGAATATCTCAGTGCAGAATTGATATTACACGAACTCGCAAGTATTTTGGAACACAACGAAATAGACCCCTTACTCACCGCTTCAATCATCTCTCCAGAGACGCATCGCCCCGACGAACAACACACCAAAATTCATGCCCTATGTTGTCAACTGCTTTCGGGACCACTCGATCCCGACAAACTTGACTATTTAAACCGCGATGCCTACTTTGCTGGAGTACCTTACGGAATACAAGACACCCCCCATGCAATACGTCAACTCAACTTCGACGAAAGAAAAAATTTAACGTTTTTATCATTATTGCCGGTGGAAAATATATTATTCTCAAAATATTTAATGTACTCTAGCGTATATTGGCACAAGAAGGTACGATGTGCAACTTCCATGATTAAATCTTCACTCTATCTTGCACTCAAGCAGGGACATATCACCCCCGAAGAATTAATCACACTTGACGATAATGAGTTTATTCGTATCTGTTTCCGTATAGACAAAGAATACATGCGCCCAGCACAACTTGTACACCAAGGTATACTTGCAACGCCTATCTTTGAGCAAGCACTCATTCCGCAATACGAGTTTTTTGCCAACACAGAAAACAAAACAAATGCCGAAATACATATCGCTCGTGAATTAAAATTACCATTCGCCATACTCGATGTCCCCGAACCCATAAACTTCGAAACAACAAAGCAAAACAATACCGTATTTACCAAAAACATCACAACAACCTTTGTTACTCAAATACGAAAACTACGAGTGTTTATTCCTCCCAATCAGACAATTTCTGAATCACAAACAAATATCATACAGGACATAATAGAAAATGTTACTCAAGTTTAATCAAAAAATGCCGACAATTTTATCGGATACTATGCAAAGTATGAAAAATATTTTTTTTATAATATTCTTATTGGGTATTGTTACGTTTAAAGGATTCTCTGAAATACCAGTAGGATCACTACTACTACACAGTGCTCCCACTGAGGATTATAATCATATAACAATAACGAACGATAAGGAGCTACCTATTCCAGTAGAATCTGGAGTGTATTTATATGCAGGAGATACCATTCAGAACTACACAGAAGAATTACTGATTATAATTCCTAGTGCTTCATTACTCATCACGATGGCTCCTTATTCAGAAATAACATTTAGACTCCATGAGATGAAGCACTTTGGTTATATACTCCGTATAATACCAGTCTATGGAAATTATAACATGGAACAATATGACAATAACGATATAGAACAAATCTTGCACGAAATTATTCCTCCAAAAGATGTCATACGACCCGATAACAAGGAGGCAACTGCCGATACCACAAACGATGTTTATGTTGAAATAGACGGAAAAAATGCAACTATTCAATCATTCAATATTGACTATTCGTTAGAGTCC
>CAKLPP020000013.1:0-21785 GCA_922989275.2 Gari tellinella
GTGATATACCCTTGTTGGCAATGGCAGTTAGTACTTTTTGGCAGTAAGGACACGATGGTCTATAATATAATGAATACATATTAGTATTATAGTAGAAATTTCCGCATGCTACATTCAATCGCATTTTCCAGCAAAAAAGCTACTTGAACCGTAGATAGTTCCCATCCGAACTAATCTTTGATTAGTGAGTACGTAAATATCTTAGCAACAGAAAATACGTTAGCAAATAAAAACCTACTCGCATAACAAACGAGACAGCTCTGATACGATAAAAGTGTAAAGGAAGAAAGGATGGGACATACCAGAAAGAACGAAAAGCTATACTTCGAGAGAGTCAACATTTACAAACAAGGTTCAAAGAAGAAGAAACGAAAATTCTTGACGACTTGGTAGAAGAAAGCAGTCTCAATAGACCATATGTATCATATATACCTCGCCTCAGTACCATTGGTACCACACGACATAAAACGTGCTACAATGATAATATGAGCAATACAATAGTACCAGTAATTCTTGCAGGAGGGCAGGGGACTCGATTGTGGCCAGCATCACTCCCTCATATCCCCAAGCAGTTCATAAAGATAGGACAACACAGTCTCATGTATCACGCAATAGAGCGGGCACAAGCAGTTGCGACAGAAGAAGTACTCGTAGTAACGGCAGAAGGATACTTAGGGCTCTTTGAGGAATTGTTACAAGGAGAATTGGACAAAAACGGTATTGATAGCACCCATATTACGCTGATAGGAGAGGCAGTACCCAAAAACACCGCCCCTGCGATTGCGTATGCAGTTCGTTATCTCAAAGAAAAATATATAAATGCGGTAGTGCTCGTAATTACTGCCGACCATCTTATTACCCCTACAGAAATATTTGCACAGGATGTACAGAATGCAGTGGCACTTTCCATGGGGGGAGAATCACAGCCTGAGCGAATAGTAACCTTTGGGATTACTCCGTCACACACTGAAACAGGGTACGGCTATATAGAAGCTGGAGAGAAACTTTCAGATATTGGCTTCAAAGTGCAATCGTTCAAAGAAAAACCCGACAAGGAGAGCGCCGAAAAATATATTTCTCTCGGTAACTATTACTGGAACAGTGGCATGTTTTGTTTTTCGGTGGCTGTTATGGAACGAGAACTCAAGCAATACTGTGCAGAAATAGACAACACAATTATTTCTTCTGCAACGCTAACATGGAATACCAGTCAGCGGGGAAAATTTTCGGCATATATACCAGAAGGAATAGATTATCAACAACTCTCCAAAATTTCCATCGACTACGCTGTGATGGAACATACGGCGTATGTGGGGCTTATACAAGCACATTTCGACTGGAATGATATTGGGAGTTGGGACGAAGCTGCCGCCCTTCTGGAAGATAGCCAACGGCATTATGTGGTGAACGCTGACAATGTAACGGTGTATTCTGATGTACCAGTGGGAGTGTCGGGGGTTTCTGACCTTATAGTAGTGGCAAAGAACGAAAAAATTCTTATTTTACGCAAGGGTGATGGACAGTATGTTTCAGCAATTGCGAAGCAAGACAAGATGGAATAGGAAAACTCATATCATGAGGTCGAGCATATAGTATCGAGTAGAATATTTGTGCTTCAAAGATTGTATAGAAAAAGCAAACTAGAATAAAATATAACAAAAATTTATTTAGGTATTCAAGAAAATACGGATATTACTTATTAGTAGATGGGATGTCTATTTTATGGATTCAGGAGAGGGTATGATTAAAAAGTTGTTATTAGGTCTGCTCCTTGGCACGTGTGTGCTGGTAGCATATTCACTTGAAGAGACTCTAAACGACAAAGTCATGCTTATGGATTGGGTGTTTGAGCCAGAAGTAGGCACAAGTGCTGGATTTAATTTTGATAATACTTCATATGGACTTTTGGGAAGTGCAAAAATGGATTTGACCTCATACATATACGAAGAATCAGACAGAGAGTTCGTGGGAGAGGGAGATTTTCACGGCTATATAAATATCAAAGATTTTGAAGTCAAAGTGTTTGTAGACGATGCGGGTTCTAACTACGACACTACGAGCAGTGGTACTACATCGCCCCTCTTGATCAAATGGGCAGACATTGAGGGGAGAATTTTCATTGGACCGGTATACATAGGGCTCAAGACGGTAGGACAAGATGAAATTACTTATATAGATACATTGGACGACGACGACTTGAACTTTTCCTCAATTGGATATAGCGTTATTCCAGCGTATTACACAGGTAGCTATGGCGGTGTTGGCTTAAACGCATTGCGAACCAGCGGAAACGATATCGGAACATCAAGTTTTATTGACAATGCTTTTGATTTGGATAGAACTCATTTGAGTGCGACGTCGCTTGGAGTTATCTTTCCAGAAATCATAGACGTAGAAGTAGGGTTGTCAATGGCGTATAGCTACAAACAAAGTATACCCAACAATTACAATCCTTTGTCGATATCACTACGAACAGATATTTTTGCCGTAAACAAGCTAGCAGAAAATCTATCAGTCAAAACCAAGTTTGCACTCTACGGTGGTAGAGATAATTACAGTGCCTTAGAAGAAGAAAACCCACTCACAATGGGGGTGATTATCGGATATTCTTTGCCTCTTTCGGGAAATATAACGTTTACGCCCAAGGTAGCATCAGAAGTACAAGTTCAACAACTCAAACAATATCGAGATGATTCGGTGACGCTCAATAACAATGGGGATGTATTCTGGTATGTACCATTTGAGGTAGCGCTTGGGGTTTCGTTCGATTGGAAACAATTAGGACTCAGCAGAGACGATCCAAAGGATGACCACGTGAGCTATACTAATAGAGATGTCAAGGTACAGGACGGCATTTCGCTTTCTGGACTTTATGGGCAGGCATATCACGAAAAATACAGAGATTTTACTCTACGCTATGTAGGTGCCAAAGTGGCGTTTTGGGAGACAGAGCAGGCAGATAGACTAGGTATTGCATCTGGCTTGCAAAGTAGCGTGATATTTAACTTTAACTATGTATTTGGCGGTGAAATTGATGTAAAAGATGCGTATAGTGCGTCAGAGGCGAGTCGAAAGTATACATTTGAACCACGTATGGATGTGGGAGTAGGTTTTGAAAGTTCGTATAGTGTATTGATGCTAAAACCATACACGGGAGTGTTATTCAAAATGTTTAATATCACGGAATCAGCAGTGATAGAATCTATAGAAACAGTTAGTGCCGGTAGCAACAGCGATGATTCTGCCACTACGAGCACGTCGTATTCCATTGATAGCTACCTCAATCCAAGCGATTTGAGGGTCAAGGTTGGGTTGGATATTAAGGATACCATCAAGTACACTACTCTCAATGTGGAATGGCAGTCGGGAGATATACTCAATGACAATCCAAGTAGTAATACCAGCTATTCAAACTATGATTATTTTGAGAACAATCCGTCGCCATCGGACAACAATGTAGAAAATATCAATACGGCGGCAAAATATGGATATATATCAATAGGAGCAACAATAAAATATTAACTATGAGTAACATGCAGTATCGTAGAAACATAGAATCTTCAATCCCAGCAGCTAGTACATCGGCTATGAATATGCTGGTCATGATAGGGCTGCTTATTGCACTAGTGGCAGGGACAGCAAATTCTCAGAATGATGATGTGCAGGACATCGATTTAGACTCAAGTATACTGCTGGATTGGGACTTTAATCCAGTGGTGAGTACTACTGCAGGTTGGAATATCGATTCGTCTGGTTTTGGTTTGGAAGGCAGTGCAGGACTTGATTTGGAATCCACCATACACCAAAAGGCACACAATGAATTTACCAGTACAAGTGATTTTTATGGAAAAATTATAGTAGAAGACATGGAAATAAAAATTGATACAGGGGACAGCCCGCAATCTTCGAACTACGATTCTACCGAAGAGGGGGCAAGCAACCCACTCGTTGTAAAATGGGGTACTATCAAAGGAACGCTCCACTTGGGACCTGTGTATATAGAACTTGTTAACACAGACCACGACGAAGTAAGTTTTGTCGAAACCGTAGACGATGGTGATTTAGATTTTAGTAATATTGGCTACAGTATTATTCCTCCATATTATACGGGTACCTATTCGGGACGCACACCAAACGTCACCGCTAACAATGCGACTGGTAGCACCGCATCTGCAGATTTAGGACAAGCGGTCGACAACGCGTTTACCGAAACGCTTTCGGACGGCGTAGAAAATTTGAGTGCATTGTCGATAGGATTTATAATTCCTGATGCCATAGAGTTAGAATTGGGATTTTCTACACAGTATACATACTTGCAGACTCCGTCGCAGAATTACAATCCGTTTGATACCTCGCTTGCGATCGATGTGCTTGCGGTAGAAAACATGAGTATTAAACTCAAGGGAAATGCGTCAAGTGGAAGAAACAATAGTAGCATAGACAATAGAGCGGGATTTTTGACAGAAGGCAATCCAATTACTGCAGGGCTATTGTATGGCTATGCCTTTTCACTAAAAAACATTACTATCACGCCCAAGATAGCGGGAGAAATACAGTTTGAAGAAAAGAAACTTCTTGACGATGCTTTTGACGAGAGTGACAATGCTAGTACGATATACACCGAGGCAAATGAATATCGAGGGGCAAATAAGTTTTCCTTCAACAACAGTGCATACGACTCGGACAAGAATACCGCTATGTTTTATTATCCCTACGAAGTTGCACTTGGAGGAACAGTAGACTGGAGACAGAGAGGTATCTATGACCAATCAGACGATCATTTTGATTTTGGAAACGGGACTGATTTTGACGCTACCGATGGAGCATCACTCGCAGTTGTCTACGGTCAAGCACCGTATGAAGGCATACGAGACATTAGTCTCCCATATATAGGTGCAAAGGTAGCATTTTGGGAGTCGGAAGACCGCAGCTTGGCAAGACGAGGGATAGTACGGGGACTCAAAGTAGGTGTCATAGCAAATGTCAATTATGCATTTGGGGGCACTTACAATGTTACAAGTATAGCGAATGGGGCGACGAGTTCCTCTGAAATTGCAAATGGTGACAGCGTCTACTACAACAAGTATGAGCTTGTCTACACAGGAAGAATGGATGTGGGAGCAGGACTAGAAGCATCGTACGAAATACAATACATTAGACCATTTGTGGGGGGGCTTTTCAAATGGTTTGACATACTCGACTCGGAAGCTAATAAAGCAGTGATAGAGTACAGTACGAATACCGATGCTAATGCGGAATCTACGTCTCTTACCAATAATTTTGACGAAGATTACTACAATCAGATTGATGTACGGGCGAGGGTGGGGTTTGACCTCTTGAGACTCATCAGTAACACCACAATTACCACTCAATGGGTGTCAGGGGATTTGGTGAATGAGCTAGAAGATGTACACGTCACATACACCGACTACGACTATTTCAAAAATAACGACTCGGAAAATTCCGTAAATCCACAAAATACCAACTATCAGGCACGATTTGGCTATGTATCCTTTGGTGTGAAGGTCGAATTTTAACGCAGTGGCTACATATAGCACAATGCAAGTAATATAATCTCTATGTTCTAGTAGTTATTCATGGTCTAGTGCTAATTGTGCACAAATCGAGGGGAGTTTTATCAATATGCTACTTTTGTATAAAATAAACACAGCAAAAATAAAAAAATGAAGGTATAAAAATTTATCTTAAATGAGCAAATTATGAATAAATTACCAAAAAAGATAAAAACTAACTAGACAAATACACTAAATCATGTTAAAATCGTAACAAAATCAATAATAATACGAAAAGGAGTGTTATATGAGGAAATTATTTTTAATTGTGCTTGCATTGTCGATGGTTACAATGTTGGCGGTTGCACAAGATGCGACAACATCAAGAAATTTTGTATGGGATTGGGATTTTAGTCCCGAAGCATCGGTTGCAGCCGGTTGGAATATAGATTCATCTATGTTTGGTATGGCAGGTGTAGCTACGTTAGATTTGGATAGTAAAATCCATGACGGAGCTGATGAAAATTTTTCTGGACAGGGTTCGAACGATCAATTTTATGGTTACATAGAGGTCGACGACCTAGAAATCATAGTTGATACCGGTGGGGAAGCTAGCTATGATACAACGGGTACTCTCAAGATAACTTGGGACGAAGTACTTGCTACTGTATATCTGGGGCCAGTATACCTCAAGTTGTCCGAGAATGCTAATGGTCACGATGAAATAGAGTACATGACGGGAGCAAATGACCTCGATTTTTCTAACATTAACTACAGCGTAATAGACCCGAATGTCACTGGAGGATACGCGGGAAGGAATAGTACAGCATCTACCGAAATAACTGCGGGTACAACTACGACTGAGGGTACAACTACGGCTGACGGCGCAGTTAATACTACAGCCACCACCACCTCTGAAAGTATTGCGGCTGCTTTTCCGGAAGATAGTCTTGGAGCCATTGTTATTGGTTTGAATGGGATAGAAAACGTCACAGTAGAGCTAGGATATTCTGTACAATACAATTATTTTCAGGATAATGATCATGAGAGACCTATTGCAAACCCAACAGCACTTTCTTTTGCAGCAGAGTACGACAAAGATGTGTTTGCAAAGTTTAAGGTATCTGCAATGACAGGGTACCTTGGGTCGGACGGAGATGTCGATCCAGAAAACTGGAATGAGAGTACTAGAGGATTCATGGCAGAAGACAACCCATTAACATTGGGTATTGCTGGCGGATATAGTACTGCAATGGGAGATATGGGATTAAAAGTTGGACTTGGTACCGAGATTCAAGTCGAAAACAAGAGAGAACTCGGAGAGACAGCAAATATTGCAGGTTATCTGTTTGATCCGACTGCCCTTGATGACGATAAAAACGACATCAAGCAATATACCTCTTATGAGGTGGCGTTGGGCGTCATACTTGATTGGAGTTCAAAAGGCGTGAGCGAAGACGAAAGCGATCACCTTGACGCGGCAAATAGGGACGTAGAACTCACAGACGGTCTTGGAATTACTGCGGTATATGGTTCGGTACCTTATGCTGACTTTAGAGACTTGAGTTCTCCATACATAGGAGTCAAGCTTGCACTTTGGGAATCGGAAGGCGGAGATACGCCAGGGATGGTTGATAAACTCAAGAGTGGACTTGTAACAAACATAAACTATGCACTCGGTGGAACGGCGGACATCAAGGATCTTGCAAATGGGGCAGATGAAGATAATACGTCATACACCAAATATGAGTATACATACGCACCAAGGATGGATTGGGGAATTCTCTACGAGGGTTCGTATCAAGTAAGTGATCCTATCAAGCCATACTGGGGAGTCTTGTACAAAGTGCTCGACATTACTGAGGGTGAAAATAGCATTACAACAGTGGAGGAGACAACAGCAGATGGAGCAACTTCAGATGTGGAGATTGTGACAACGTTCAATGAGGAATACATGAATCAGCACGACTTGAGAGTCAAACTCGGTACAGAGATTACTCAGATAATAGCTAACACAACACTTTCTGTTGAATGGCAATCGGGTGATTTGTTGAACGGAGCAAGCATAGGAGCAGCAGATCCTAGAGACGATGCAGGTGGATTTACAGCCTACGATAGTTATGATTACTTCAAAAATGAGGTTAGTGCTAGTAGTAATAGCCCTTTGAACTATTCAGAAGCTCAAGCGGGATACATAGAATTTAAGGTAAAAGTTTCATTCTAATTCTAATTTTAATCAATTTGCTGTAGGGCATTTAAGGAGTGTTATATGAGAAAGTTATTTTTAATTGTGCTTGCATTGACGATGGTTACAATGCTGGCGCTTGCGCAAGATGCGACAACATCAAGAAATTTTGTATGGGATTGGGATTTTAGTCCTGAAGCATCGGTTGCAGCAGGTTGGAATATAGATTCATCTATGTTTGGTATGGCAGGTGTAGCTACGTTAGATTTGGATAGTAAAATCCATGACGAAGCAGATGAAAATTTTTCTGGACAGGGTTCGAACGATCAATTTTATGGTTACATAGAGGTCGACGACCTAGAAATCATAGTTGATACCGGTGGGGAAAGTAGCTATGATACAACGGGTACTCTCAAGATTACTTGGGACGAAGTACTTGCTACTGTATATCTGGGGCCAGTATACCTCAAGTTGTCCGAGAATGCTAATGGTCACGATGAAATAGAGTACATGACGGGAGCAAATGACCTCGATTTTTCTAACATTAACTACAGCGTAATAGACCCGAATGTCACTGGAGGATACGCGGGAAGGAATAGTACAGCATCTACCGAAATAACTGCGGGTACAACTACGACTGAGGATACAACTACGGCTGACGGCGCAGTTAATACTACAGCCACCACCACCTCTGAAAGTATTGCGGCTGCTTTTCCGGAAGATAGTCTTGGAGCCATTGTTATTGGTTTGAATGGGATAGAAAACGTCACAGTAGAGCTAGGATATTCTGTACAATACAATTATTTTCAGGATAATGATCATGAGAGACCTATTGCAAACCCAACAGCACTTTCTTTTGCAGCAGAGTACGACAAAGATGTGTTTGCAAAGTTTAAGGTATCTGCAATGACAGGGTACCTTGGGTCGGACGGAGATGTCGATCCAGAAAACTGGAATGAGAGTACTAGAGGATTCATGGCAGAAGACAACCCATTAACATTGGGTATTGCTGGCGGATATAGTACTGCAATGGGAGATATGGGATTAAAAGTTGGACTTGGTACCGAGATTCAAGTCGAAAACAAGAGAGAACTCGGAGAGACAGCAAATATTGCAGGTTATCTGTTTGATCCGACTGCCCTTGATGACGATAAAAACGACATCAAGCAATATACCTCTTATGA
This sequence comes from Gari tellinella, assembly GCA_922989275.2. Classification (NCBI taxonomy): domain Eukaryota; kingdom Metazoa; phylum Mollusca; class Bivalvia; order Cardiida; family Psammobiidae; genus Gari; species Gari tellinella. Next base: position 8,883 of record CAKLPP020000013.1, read on the forward strand.
GGTGGCGTTGGGCGTCATACTTGATTGGAGTTCAAAAGGCGTGAGCGAAGACGAAAGCGATCACCTTGACGCGGCAAATAGGGACGTAGAACTCACAGACGGTCTTGGAATTACTGCAGTATATGGCTCGGTACCTTATGTGGACTTTAGAGATTTGAGTTCTCCATTCATAGGAGTCAAGCTTGCACTTTGGGAATCGGAAGGCGGAGATACGCCAGGGATGGTTGACAAACTCAAGAGTGGACTTGTAACAAACATAAACTATGCACTCGGTGGAACGGCGGACATCAAGGATCTTGCAAATGGGGCAGATGAAGATAATACGTCATACACCAAATATGAGTATACATACGCACCAAGGATGGATTGGGGAATTCTCTACGAGGGTTCGTATCAAGTAAGTGATCCTATCAAGCCATACTGGGGAGTCTTGTACAAAGTGCTCGACATTACTGAGGGTGAAAATAGCATTACAACAGTGGAGGAGACAACAGCAGATGGAGCAACTTCAGATGTGGAGATTGTGACTACGTTCAATGAGGAATACGTGAATCAGCACGACTTGAGAGTCAAACTCGGTACAGAGATTACTCAGATAATAGCTAACACAACACTTTCTGTTGAATGGCAATCGGGTGATTTGTTGAACGGAGCAAGCATAGGAGCAGCAGATCCTAGAGACGATGCAGGTGGATTTACAGCCTACGATAGTTATGATTACTTCAAAAATGAGGTTAGTGCTAGTAGTAATAGCCCTTTAAACTATTCAGAAGCTCAAGCGGGATACATAGAATTTAAGGTAAAAGTTTCATTCTAATTTTAATAAATTTCTGTAGGGCATTTAAGGAGGGTTATGTTATATGAGGAAGTTGTTTTTAATTGTGCTTGCATTGACGATGGTTACAATGCTGGCGCTTGCGCAAGATGCGACAACAACAAGAAATTATGTGTGGGATTGGGATTTTAGTCCTGAAGCATCGGTTGCAGCAGGTTGGAACATAGATTCATCCATGTTTGGTTTGACGGGAGTAGCTACGTTAGATTTGGATAGTAAAATCCATGACGAAGCAGATGAAAATTTTTCTGGACAGGGTTCGAACGATCAATTTTATGGTTACATAGAGGTCGACGACCTAGAAATTATAGTTGATACCGGTGGGGAAGCTAGCTATGATACAACGGGTACTCTCAAGGTTACTTGGGACGAAGTACTTGCTACTGTAAATTTGGGGCCAGTATACCTCAAGTTATCCGAGAACGCTAATGGACACGATGAAATAGAGCTCATGACAGGAATAAATGACCTCGATTTTTCTAACATTAACTACAGCGTAATAGACCCGTATGTCACTGGAGGATATGCGGGAAGGAATAGTACAGCAACTGTCAAAAGAACTAGTAGTGCTGGTACGGAAGAAGAAACCGGAACGGATGATGGCTCAGTTAATTCTGGAGCCATTACCGCCACTGAGAGTATTGCGAATAGCTTTCCAGAAGCAAGTCTTGGAGCCATTGTTATTGGTTTGAATGGGATAGAAAACGTCACAGTAGAGCTAGGATATTCTGTACAATACAATTATTTTCAGGATAATGATCATGAGAGACCTATTGCAAACCCAACAACACTTTCTTTTGCAGCAGAGTACGACAAAGATGTGTTTGCAAAGTTTAAGGTATCTGCAATGACTGGGTACCTTGGGTCGGACGGAAATGTCGATACAGAAAACTGGAATGAGAGTACTGCAGGATTCATGGCAGAAGACAACCCCTTAACAATGGGTATTGCTGGTGGATATAGTACTGCAATGGGGGATATGGGATTAAAAGCTGGACTAGGTGCCGAAGTGCAAATCGAAAATAAGAGAGAACTCGCAGAGACAGCAGATATTAGCGATGAAGGTTATGAGTTTAATCCGACTGCCCTTGACGACGATCAAAATGACATCAAACAATATATTTCTTATGAGCTGGCGTTGGGCGTCATACTCGATTGGAGTTCAAAAGGCGTGAGCGAAGACGAAAGCGATCACCTCGGAGCGGCAAATAGGGATGTAGAACTCACAGACGGTCTTGGAATTACTGCGGTATATGGTTCGGTACCTTATGCTGACTTTAGAGATTTGAGTTCTCCATACATAGGAGTCAAGCTTGCACTTTGGGAATCGGAAGGCGGAGATACGCCAGGGATGCTTGACAAACTCAAGAGTGGACTTGTAACAAACATAAACTACGCATTCGGTGGAACGGCGGACATCAAGAATCTAGCAAATGGGGCAGAGGATAATATTGCTTCATTTTCCAGATATGAGTATACATATGCACCAAGGATGGATTGGGGAATTCTCTACGAGGGTTCGTACCAAGTAAGTGAACCTATCAAGCCATACTGGGGAGTCTTGTACAAAGTGCTCGACATTACTGAGGGTGAAAATAGCATTGTTTATACGAGAGATTCGACAGTTTCCGGAACAGTTTTTTCAATTGAGAAAGAAACTACGTTCAATGAGGAATACGTGAATCAGCACGACTTGAGAGTCAAACTCGGTACAGAGATTACTCAGATAATAGCTAACACAACATTTTCTGTTGAATGGCAATCGGGTGATTTGTGGGATGGACAAACAGTTGGAGTGTCAGATGGATTTACTGCCTACGATAGTTATGATTACTTCAAAAATGAGGTTTCTGATTCTGATGGGCGACCATTTAACCACTCAGAAGCTAAAGCGGGATACATTGAATTGAAGGCAAAAGTATCATTCTAATTTCAATCAATTTGCTGTAGGGTATCTTACAGTTTTCACGTATATATGTGCTAAAGGCCACCTGAGAGGTGGCTTTTTTTTTCTTTATTTTATAAATATATTTTAAATTGTGCAGATAATACTAATATTGAGGGCTAAATTCTATTGAGAAATGAATGTGTTGCGTAAATTGGTGTTTGTTATATTGATATGTCTCGTTTGTTTTGAAGGGTTGACACAGGAAACACGTACCTTTACAGGTACAGGTGAGGATGATGCTAAGCAATACGTCAGCAACGGTATTGTGAGAAGGTTCGAAACAGATAGATATACAGATGCAAATGAGTTATTATCTACGTGGAAATTTGATGTTGAACTCGGTAATTATGTAGGGTTTAATATAGATCAAACGGCTCCGGGCTTGCTTGGAGTTGGAAAGATTACTATGGAATCTTATATTACTCAAGAGCAAGATATTGAGTTGCAGGAAGAGGGTAAATTTAGAGGTGTAATTACCATTGATAGTTTGGAATTGAAATCTTACTTTGATCAAAATACGCTTTCAGATGGATATTCGCAGGCTTTTCCTCTGAATCTTTCATGGGGTGACATAGAGGGAACGGTATTTTTGGGGCCCTTTTACTTCAAGTTGGCGTATAACGCTCACGACAAGGTTGATTTGGTGGATACACTTGACGATCAGGACTTAGAGTTTTCTGTGATTAACTATAGCATTGTTTCTCCGCAAGATACCGCAAAATTTGATGGTGTAGTAGAGAGAGCCACGCTTTTATCGGTAGGTGATGCTTTGAAATTTGACATAGACGAAGTGCGCGGCTTGGTAGCAAATGATTTTGTAGAAAATACTTTTGGTTCCTTTGCTACGGGGTATCAATACAGCGATTGGTTTGATATACGCTTTGGTGCTTCTACACGGGTTGGGTATCTTGATCAGGTTTCAAATGACTATAATCCCTTTTCTTTGTCTTTGGGAATGAAGATATTTTTTGAAGATTATAAAGACTATTCGTTTTTTATCATTAACATTAAATCATCGATAAGTTCGGGGCAAGAGAGTCGGGTCTTTTTGGACGATGGTAACCCAGCAGTCATTGGGGGGTCTGTGCGATATAGAATCCCGCTGTTCAATGGGGTATTTGGCTTATCACCAATGGTAGGTTTTGAGGCATTGTTAGAAAATTTGCAAATTTTGGATCCGGGCGCGTCATTTGGTCGTGGTGTTCCAAATCCCAAAAGAAATGAATGGTTTTTTTCTCAGACCTACGAGGCAGTTGGTGGTTTGATATTTGATTGGGATTTGCTTGGTAGCAATAAAAATAAGGGCGACCATCTCAATTTTAGGTTGGGTTCTCAAGATATTGTTTCTGATGGAATTTCAATTTCAGCAGGGTATGGATACGTACCGAATGAGATTTTTAGAAAGATGGAAATTCCTTATTTAGGTATTAAGCTAGCATTATGGGACAGTGAGGAAGATACAAAAAAAGGTTTGATTCCCTTCTTCGAAACGGGCTTGATAGTCAATTATAACCATACTTTTGAATCGATCTACACAGGATTTCATCGATATATAGATGTTTATGAAAACGATGTTTCGTCTACGGTCGTAGTAGGGGCAAGAACTGATTTTGGAATTGGGGGTCAGGTCAAAACTTTTTTTTCTTATATACATCCATACGCTAACGTACTATTCAAAAACTTGGATATGTTTGCCGGAAAGGACAAATACGAGATTAACCCTACGCTCTTGCTGGAAGATGTTAGATTTTATGAGAATAAGGCAGACCTGAGAGCAAAATTTGGGTTTGAAATTGTAGGATTGCTACACAGAGTAACATTAGATACTTATTGGGAGTCTGGTGATTTGATCAAGGGGGAGGATGATTTTGTTAGTAATGAGGGTGTCAGAGATGAAGATTTTTTCTCTAACGAGGATGCGTCTGGTGACAACATATTTGTGAGTAATGCGAGATTCGGATTTATAGCAGTAGGTGCAAGGTTAAATTTTTAATTATGTATTACAAGTTTAAGATTTTTATCATTTTAATGTTTGCATTTGTGTTATTTCAAGGATATTCTGCAATATCTCGAGAGTTTTATCAATCAGCCGAACTCAGAAAATGGACATTTGAATTTGATTTAGCTGAGTCACTGGGCTTTAATCTTGACCAAGAGGTATACGGGCTCGAATCTGATTTTAAAATGAATATAGAATCTGTAATTGCTCCAAAATCAGCAGAGGAATTTATATTTAGTGACGATTATCGAAATGCTTATATAGTCGGAGTGATTCAAATTGAAGATTTTGAAGTTAGGTTTGGAATTGATGAAAGTACCTTAGCGAAGGATGATCAGTCTAACTACCTAGTTCCAGATATTACTTGGGGAAACGTTGTTGGAACACTGTACATAGGACCAGTAACAATTTTGATGACGGCAGAGGACCAGAGCGATGGACTCGGTATTTCTTCTATAGACGATGTGGATGTTGGATTTTCTAATATAAGTTACAGTGTCATTCCAATCAACACTACAGTTTCTTATTCCGAACAAGTATCAGATGCTAGTATAGACAGTGTTTTGCTCAATTTTTCATCAGTAGTAGAGCATGGGGTTGTTGAATTTTCGAGTATTGGTGTGCAAGATCGTGGTTCCGTAGAAATTGGATATCGATTTGAAGACGTATTTCGTGTGAGTGTTGGTCTTTCTACTGAGTACTCATTTACAAACTCAGCGGAAGATGATGCAATAGTTCCCGTGCTGGTAGATGCAATGTTTGACTTTACACCTTTTGAAAATTTAATACTCAAGTTATACAATGCGGCTCTTGTAGAAAATGAAGGCAGAGCTTTTTTGGAGAAAAACAATCCTTTTGTATTCGGGCTTGCAACTGGATATAGATTTCATGTAGGACCTATGGTATCGTTTACTCCACAAATAGGTGCAGAAGCGAGTCTCACGAATTATTACATCATTGATCCAGACCATACCGTTGACGGTAATGCAGTGGATAAAGATAAAAACGAAAAAGCTCTAAAAGTTCCTGTTGCCGTTACCGGGAGTCTTTTTTTGGATTGGAGAAATTTGGGAATAGATGGACAAGTCGACGATTATATATCGTTTAATGCGAGCAAGCGAGATACAGTTATTGATGGGATTTCAATTACGGGCACTTGGGGGTATACACACCACAAAACTTTTAACTCTCTCAATATTCCATACCTTGGAGCAAAAATTGCGTTGTGGGAATATGAGAGTGACCCCTTTGCGAATTTCGAAGGAGTACAGCCGGATAGAAATGGGCTCATAAAGAATTTAGGACTATCGCTTGTTGGAAACATAAATTATTCCTATGGAGGTTTGCTTATTGGAGTACATGAGTATTTTGAGGACGTGCAAGATATTGTTCCTAATTCCTATATAAGAATAGATAGAAGATTGGATTATGGAGTTGCGTTTGATTTGAGCTATCGATATACAATTTTGAAGCACAGACTTGGGATAATATACAAAAAATTTGATGCATTAGACGGCAAAGATCAATATTTCTTTAACGGATTGGAAATAATTGACACGAGTCGTACCTTTGTAAACAAAGAAGATTTACGAATCAAAATTGGTTTTGACATTGTTACGATACTGAAGAATATGCAAATTTCATTCGACTGGAATTCCGGTGATTTACTTGGTCTTTATGATTTGCCAGTAGATAGATACAGTGATTATGATTACTTTTATGCGTCAAATGGAAGTGGGCTATCATCGATAGAGTCGCAAGCTCATTTGGGATACGTTTCATTTGGAATACTGTACAGATTAAAGTAGTTGAATTGGAAAATAATTTATTTGGTATCGATTTAGTTAGCGGCGTTGTCAGTATCGAATTCTTCGGTAAAAAGAAATATTGCTTTATCATTAATCGTATATGTAACATCAATAAGTTTTGTGTTTTCTTTCGCTAGTTCTCGCGTCAAAATTTCGTCGGTATTTTCTGAATCGGCATATCTCAGTAGTACATTTATGTTTGATATATCTTGGTTTTTGTTGCTTTTGACAAACAGAATCCACAGTTGATCTCTAAATGTAGAAAGGGTAGCGGGGAGAAATCCTAGATTGTAATAGACTTGGATAGTCGATGCTAGTTGATCGGCTTCTGCCTTGATGAGTCGAGCGGCGGTAATAAAATCATTTGTTTTGATGTACAATACAAAAGCGGCGTCATCTTGTACATCCATACCTGTAGGGTACAGACCCTCAAGTGCTTTTTCCTTCATTTTGTCCATCATTTCGTTTTCGGATTGATAGACGCCCAACTGCCATTGGCTTACTGATTGAGCTGGTGGAGACAGCTGGGACAATATGAGGAGTTCTCCAATCAGGTTTCTGTCAAGACCTTGTGGACTTACGTCTTCGGAAACGAGTAGATTGAGTGTAGAGCTGATTTTCTTAAAATCTCCGTCCGTTTTCGAAATGAGCCAAGCACCCTCGTCAAGAATCTTTTGCTTTGTTTTTTCGTTTATGTCTTGAGTTACCGTTTGTGCAAAACTAATTGTGTTGAGGATTACAACAAACACCAAGAAAAAAAAAAGAGAGCGCATACAGCATAATTATACGACAAAAATCATTTTTTTGCACAGAAATGAATTGCTTATGCAAAATTTCTTGTTGTAATATAATGAGTGTGAGTAACAGTTATGTCGCATATATTATTGGTGGAAGACGATACACACATCAAAAGTTTTATAGTGAGGGGCTTACAAGAAGCTGGGCACACCGTAGAAACTGCAGACAATGCACAGTCTGCTATGGGAATATTGAGCACAATCCCTATTGAGTTAGCCATTGTCGATATTATGCTCGTAGGAGAAAAAACTGGTCTCGATCTCGTACGAGAATGGAGGGGAGAAGGTCATTCTCTACCTGTGATTTTTTTGAGTGCTCGTGATAGGGTAGAAGACAAAGTACAGGGATTTAAAGCTGGAGCTGACGACTATTTGACCAAGCCATTTTCTTTTATGGAGTTAAAGGCGAGGGTTGAGAATTTGCTGGTTAGAATGGGGCGGAGAAGTGTCAAGAATGGATATCAGTACGAAGATTTGGCTCTCGACCTATTGACACGAGAGGTCAATAGAGCGGGAAAGAAGATCGAGCTTCAAAAAAAAGAATTTATGTTGTTAGAATATTTTATGGAGAATCCAGAACAGGTGCTCGGAAAAACCATGATTTTAGAACGAGTGTGGGGCTTTGATTTTGACCCTCAAACAAATGTAGTAGATGTGTTGATATCTCGACTTAGATCAAAGATAGACAAAGGCTTTGATAAACAACTTATTCATACAGTGAGAGGAATGGGCTATGCGCTTAAATCAAAATAGATATTTTCGGATATCGATTAGGGTAACGTTGTTTAATTCCATAATGTTGTTAGCAGCGGTGCTGTTGTTGATTATTAGTTTGAATAGTCAATACAAGGCAGAAGAAAGAAACTTGGCAAAAAACAAGTTACAGCTGTTTTGGACAGAAATACTGACCGTTGAGGAAAATACCAATCTTAGGAATGTACGTAATATCTATCTTAGGGATATCAGAGTCGGTCAGGGGTACTACGGAATACGTGTTGCCAACAGTCTTAATCAAACTGTTCTGTTGGAATTTCCAGATGAATGGATAAAATATTCAATATCAGGATACGATTTTGAAGTTCGTCAAAACAAGCGGTTTAGCAGTGCCCCCTACCGTCTTATGACTACACAAGGGGAGAGAGAATATAGCACAAACATAGATGTGTACACGTTATCTCTCAATAACTTTTTTGTGCAGGTATTGGTGTCTGTGGAAGAGCGTGTCAGATTTCTTACATCTATAGGAAGAAGGAGTATTCCCATTGTATTGGGAATTATTGTGGTAAGTTTTATCATTGCTTTGTTTGCTACTTCCAGACTGCTTTTGCCTTTGAGTAACATCAACAATATTGTAGAGAAAATTATTGAAAATCAACATGTAAGTCAGCGACTTACAGCAACAGGCAAGGGAGAATTTATTCGTCTTCAAAATAATTTTAATGATATGCTTGATGTAATTGAACGGCAGGTAAATCGACTGAAACAGGCGACAATTGATATTGGACATGATATTCGTACCCCTCTTACGAGAGCGAGAAATCAGTTAGAAGAAATTTTGCGAAATCCCGATGATCCAAATATCAAAGAAAAACTTGAACAAACATTAGATTTTTTAGAAGACATTAGGGTTTTTGCCAAACAAGTGTTAGACCTCTCTGAGATAAAATCGGGCTTGGTGCATACCCCTGAGTTTCCTGTAAACATATCTCGAAGCATAGCAGTGGTGATAGAAATGTATACAATGTTAGCGGAAGAAAAAAAAGTGAAACTCAATACGAATATTGATTCTAGCGTAAAAGTACATATAGAAGAAACGCGACTGAGGCAACTATTAGGAAACCTATTGGACAATGCGATAAAATATACAGAGAGTAATAAACAAGTAACGCTGAGTATAGGGAAAACCAACAATGTAGTGTATATTGAAATCCAAGATGAAGGAGTGGGTATAGAGGAAGCGGATTTAGATAATATATGGAAAGCTGCATGGAAAAAGGATTTACGAAATAAATCTCAACACGGTAGGAGCAGTGGTTTTGGACTCGCCATAGTTGAGAGTATTGCAAAAGCGTATCAGGGTGACATACATACTCAGTCGGTCTTAGGACAAGGCACCAAGATACGAGTAGAGTTTAAGGAGATTCTTACATAAGTGTAATATTCATGTAAGCAAAATGAGAGCAAATTGGGATAATATTGATATAGAAAACATCGTATATGCCAATAATCAATTAGTAGGAGGATTTATGGAGAAAAACTATTTTGGGAAGTCAGTTGTTATGAGAATTGTAATGTTGACCTTGTTAGGAATTGTATCGAGTTATTCACTTGTGGCGTTTTCGCAATCAAACGAATTGGTACAGCTACAGAGAGCGACAAGAAATGTCGCATCGTCTATTCTTCCATCGGTGGTTACGGTGGATACACGCAGTACTATCAAGGTTCCAGTGCGGGAGTTTGGGTTTTTCTTTGATCCTTTCAGTCCTTTTGGTAGCAGAAACAACGAAGACAAAGAAGATGCTCCCTCGAGAGAATATAATCAGGATGGATTGGGGTCTGGAATTCTAGTAAAAAAGAACAGAAGTACCTACTATGTATTGACAAATGGGCACGTGGTAGAGAACGTTGATCAGATAACGATTATTACTATGGAAGAAGAAGAATTTGAAGCAGAGTTGGTGGGAGTTGACGCAGGTCGAGACCTCGCTTTGGTTTCATTCAAGAGTAAAGCAGATTTTCCCCTCGCAAAATTGGGAGATTCAGATACTTTACAACAAGGTGATATTGTATTTGCGGTTGGAAATCCTTATGGGTTTCGATCATCTATCACGTTTGGGATAGTGAGTGCATTGGATAGGGAAGCGAATCTCAATAGAGGTGGTTTGACACTCACCAATTATATTCAAACAGACGCAGCAGTCAATAGGGGAAACAGCGGTGGTCCTCTCGTAAATATTGATGGCGAGGTTATTGGTATTAATACTTGGATATATTCTAGCGGGGGTGGGGGCAACGAAGGGTTGAGTTTTGCCGTTCCCATAAATAATGCCAAAGCATCGATAGAAGCGTTTATTGAACAAGGTGAGATATACTACGGGTGGTTAGGTGCAGGAATCGAAAAAATATTGGAAGATGAAATGCGTTCTTTGGGTACTACAGAAGGAGTGTTGATTAGTGGCGTATATAGTAATTCGCCAGCAGATAAAAGTGGCATTCATCCAGGAGACATTGTTCAATCGGTTAATGGTAGTGTAATAACAAGCGACAGGGATCTTGTAAACAAAATTACTAGTATCCCACCTGGTAAAAAAGCAAAGCTCGGCATACTGAGATATGGTGAACGCTTGGAACTTAGTGTAACTCTTGCCAAGCGAGAATCCGCAGAGGAGATAGGGAAAGAACAAATATGGCCCGGGTTTCATATCATAGATATTACCAATTCATTAAAAAACAGATTGGATTTGTCGAGTAGTTCTGGTGCTGTTGTAACAAATGTCCTTGTAGGTTCTCCGGCGGCTACTGCGGGATTGAGAGCGGGTGATGTGATAGAACGGGTTAACAACAGGAAGATAAAAAACATCAATGAGTTTTATTCTGAGCTTAATAAAATTTCAGTAAACGATGAAGCAATATTCCGTTTGATTAGAGGTGATACTTCTCTTGTAATAGGTATTGTAAAAAGCAAATAATATGAGAAAAAAAAGAGCAAATATTGCTATTTGCTCTTAAATATAAGGAGGACAAAAAACTTATAAAGTTTTATTTTCTTTGCTTTTGTAATAACAGTGTTCTTCGTAAAAGATACGCCTGTATTCTTTCTTCTTCTCTGATGTGTTTCTCCAAATAAGAAACGAGCTCTCTATTTTGAGTTCTCTTTGCAAGGTACAAGGCATCGTGTCCAGTTGTTGTCTTGAGAATAGGATTGGCACCTGCTTGGATGAGCATTCGTGTTATTTCGAGGTTACCCAGTTTTGCTGCTGTCATCAAGGGTGTCCAGCCAGCAATGTTTTGCTTGTTTACATCTGCATTAAATTGTAAAAAGGAGTACAGTATTTCCATGTTTTCTTTTTCTATTGCTAGTCTGAACGGTGATACTGAGTCAAATCCTGAATAATTTGGATCTGCTCCGCGTTCTAACAAAAATAATACCGTGGTTGTACTTTCTTCTTTTACCGCTATAAGCAGTGGGGACTTGAAATTACGATTGGGGTAGTTGATATCCACTCCAGTCGCAAACTCTCTGTCGAGTGATGCCAAATCTTGTTTTTTTGTGTGTCGGTACACTCTTTGGGAACTACATCCAGCTACTAGTATGGAAGTAGATAAAAGTACACACGCGACGACTATGGTGTTGTTAAAGGTTGCACCATTTCTCATAATATAATTATGTACATAATGAGTACAAATCTTTAGGGCTTTCGACAATTTTTTGATTTACATAAGGGTTATTTTATACTATGCCTGATTCCGAAAGCCATCGTTCGGCGTCGAGCGCAGCCATACATCCACTTCCTGCTGCAGAAATAGCTTGTCTATAGTGAGCGTCTTGCACATCCCCACACGCAAATACTCCTTCTACGGAGGTATGCATGGACTTGCCTTGGGTGATAATGTAGCCTGTATTATCCATTTCTACTTGATTTTTTATAAAATCGGTGTTGGGAGTGTGTCCCAATGCGTAGAATAGTCCGCTGACTTGTATTTCTGTGACTTCTTGTGTGGTGTTATTGACTAATTCCAATGATGTGAGGAATTGCTCGTCTCCTTTTGCTTGGGTGACTTCTGTATTCCAAAGAATATTTATTTTTTCGTTGTTCAAGGTTCGTTCCTGCATTGCTTTTGACGCTCTCAATACATTTCGTCTCACTGCCATATAGACAACACTCCCAAATTTGGTGAGATACATTGCTTCTTCGCATGCCGAATCCCCACCTCCAATTACTAAGAGTGGCTTATTTCTAAACAAGGGTAATGCTCCGTCGCATACTGCACAAGCAGAAATGCCTTTGTCCCAATATATATCTTCACCCCTTACTCCGAGTCGTTTTGCAGTTGCTCCTGTGGCAAGAATTATGCTGTGTGTTGAGTATTCTCCGCTACTTGATCGAATTACAAATGGTGTTGATGATAGAGATATTGATTCCACTGTTTCTGTTTTGATTTCAGTTCCTAATTGCTCCGATTGTGCTCTCATTTGCACCATAAGTTCGGGTCCAGAAATTCCGTCTGGAAATCCTGGAAAATTTTCTACGATAGAAGTAGTTGTTAGCTGTCCACCCGCAGCAATGCCTCCTGCCATGAATCCTTCAAACATAAGGGGAAACAAGGCGGCACGGGATGCGTAGATTGCAGCGGTGTGTGCTGCAGGGCCACTACCGATAATAATTACATTTCTAATTTTGCTCATAATATGGATTGTATCATACAAGAGTTAAATTTGGTAGATTTGTTAAAGATATAATTTTATATAAGCGTTTATAATGTAGATATGCGTTATTCTTTGATTGTACACCCAC
>CAKLPP020000014.1:0-21393 GCA_922989275.2 Gari tellinella
CCTTGCTTACTTGCGCGTGCGTTCTATTGTTTTTAACCCCGTTATGGTACCAGGCCAGGCTGATATCTTTATTGCAGCATAAACTGTTCTAACGCGGTTCACAGATACCATTCGAACGGCATGTGGTATTGGATTCGTTCGTTAGGCCAGTTTTGTGCACAGACAGTAGTTTTCCAAATTTATATGACAGCATAAACTGTTCTAACGCCGGTCGCAGATACCATTCAAACTGCATGTGGTGTTGGACTGTTTCGTTAGGCCAGTTTTGTGCACAAACAGTATTTTCGACAGCATAGGGTTTGTTTTCCAAATTTAAATGAGAGTATTTGTGTATTTGTGTATTAAATAGCCCGTCTAACTTGAGTCGCTGGTACCATTGGGGGTTTAAACATGTCGTCTGCTTGAATATATTGAATAACTCACCACTAACTGTTTCTAGCTTTGGTTATTTTTAAGCAACAACGACACCTGACAGAGCGGACGGACTTGCGGCCACCTGCGAACATTGGTAAGTTGAACTTTGAAGTATATTATTGTCCCACTATGTCAGCGTTTCTATCTTAAATTCAGTTCCACTTATAATTACAGCATTTAAAATAATTACATTTCTAGTTAAAATTACAGACCATGGCATCTTGCGCGTCCGTCGGCGTCCGTTAGTCCTTCCTTGCTTACTTGCGCGTGCGTTCTATTGTTTTTAACCCCGTTATGGTACCAGGCCAGGCTGATATCTTTATTGCAGCATAAACTGTTCTAACGCGGTTCACAGATACCATTCGAACGGCATGTGGTATTGGATTCGTTCGTTAGGCCAGTTTTGTGCACAGACAGTAGTTTTCCAAATTTATATGACAGCATAAACTGTTCTAACGCCGGTCGCAGATACCATTCAAACTGCATGTGGTGTTGGACTGTTTCGTTAGGCCAGTTTTGTGCACAAACAGTATTTTCGACAGCATAGGGTTTGTTTTCCAAATTTAAATGAGAGTATTTGTGTATTTGTGTATTAAATAGCCCGTCTAACTTGAGTCGCTGGTACCATTGGGGTTTAAACATGTCGTCTGCTTGAATATATTGAATAACTCACCACTAACTGTTCTGCGCGTCCGTCGGCGTCCGTTAGTCCTTCCTTGCTTACTTGCGCGTGCGTTCTATTGTTTTTAACCCCGTTATGGTACCAGGCCAGGCTGATATCTTTATTGCAGCATAAACTGTTCTAACGCGGTTCACAGATACCATTCGAACGGCATGTGGTATTGGATTCGTTCGTTAGGCCAGTTTTGTGCACAGACAGTAGTTTTCCAAATTTATATGACAGCATAAACTGTTCTAACGCCGGTCGCAGATACCATTCAAACTGCATGTGGTGTTGGACTGTTTCGTTAGGCCAGTTTTGTGCACAAACAGTATTTTCGACAGCATAGGGTTTGTTTTCCAAATTTAAATGAGAGTATTTGTGTATTTGTGTATTAAATAGCCCGTCTAACTTGAGTCGCTGGTACCATTGGGGGTTTAAACATGTCGTCTGCTTGAATATATTGAATAACTCACCACTAACTGTTTCTAGCTTTGGTTATTTTTAAGCAACAACGACACCTGACAGAGCGGACGGACTTGCGGCCACCTGCGAACATTGGTAAGTTGAACTTTGAAGTATATTATTGTCCCACTATGTCAGCGTTTCTATCTTAAATTCAGTTCCACTTATAATTACAGCATTTAAAATAATTACATTTCTAGTTAAAATTACAGACCATGGCATCTTGCGCGTCCGTCGGCGTCCGTTAGTCCTTCCTTGCTTACTTGCGCGTGCGTTCTATTGTTTTTAACCCCGTTATGGTACCAGGCCAGGCTGATATCTTTATTGCAGCATAAACTGTTCTAACGCGGTTCACAGATACCATTCGAACGGCATGTGGTATTGGATTCGTTCGTTAGGCCAGTTTTGTGCACAGACAGTAGTTTTCCAAATTTATATGACAGCATAAACTGTTCTAACGCCGGTCGCAGATACCATTCAAACTGCATGTGGAGTTGGACTGTTTCGTTAGGCCAGTTTTGTGCACAAACAGTATTTTCGACAGCATAGGGTTTGTTTTCCAAATTTAAATGAGAGTATTTGTGTATTTGTGTATTAAATAGCCCGTCTAACTTGAGTCGCTGGTACCATTGGGGTTTAAACATGTCGTCTGCTTGAATATATTGAATAACTCACCACTAACTGTTCTGCGCGTCCGTCGGCGTCCGTTAGTCCTTCCTTGCTTACTTGCGCGTGCGTTCTATTGTTTTTAACCCCGTTATGGTACCAGGCCAGGCTGATATCTTTATTGCAGCATAAACTGTTCTAACGCGGTTCACAGATACCATTCGAACGGCATGTGGTATTGGATTCGTTCGTTAGGCCAGTTTTGTGCACAGACAGTAGTTTTCCAAATTTATATGACAGCATAAACTGTTCTAACGCCGGTCGCAGATACCATTCAAACTGCATGTGGTGTTGGACTGTTTCGTTAGGCCAGTTTTGTGCACAAACAGTATTTTCGACAGCATAGGGTTTGTTTTCCAAATTTAAATGAGAGTATTTGTGTATTTGTGTATTAAATAGCCCGTCTAACTTGAGTCGCTGGTACCATTGGGGGTTTAAACATGTCGTCTGCTTGAATATATTGAATAACTCACCACTAACTGTTTCTAGCTTTGGTTATTTTTAAGCAACAACGACACCTGACAGAGCGGACGGACTTGCGGCCACCTGCGAACATTGGTAAGTTGAACTTTGAAGTATATTATTGTCCCACTATGTCAGCGTTTCTATCTTAAATTCAGTTCCACTTATAATTACAGCATTTAAAATAATTACATTTCTAGTTAAAATTACAGACCATGGCATCTTGCGCGTCCGTCGGCGTCCGTTAGTCCTTCCTTGCTTACTTGCGCGTGCGTTCTATTGTTTTTAACCCCGTTATGGTACCAGGCCAGGCTGATATCTTTATTGCAGCATAAACTGTTCTAACGCGGTTCACAGATACCATTCGAACGGCATGTGGTATTGGATTCGTTCGTTAGGCCAGTTTTGTGCACAGACAGTAGTTTTCCAAATTTATATGACAGCATAAACTGTTCTAACGCCGGTCGCAGATACCATTCAAACTGCATGTGGTGTTGGACTGTTTCGTTAGGCCAGTTTTGTGCACAAACAGTATTTTCGACAGCATAGGGTTTGTTTTCCAAATTTAAATGAGAGTATTTGTGTATTTGTGTATTAAATAGCCCGTCTAACTTGAGTCGCTGGTACCATTGGGGTTTAAACATGTCGTCTGCTTGAATATATTGAATAACTCACCACTAACTGTTCTGCGCGTCCGTCGGCGTCCGTTAGTCCTTCCTTGCTTACTTGCGCGTGCGTTCTATTGTTTTTAACCCCGTTATGGTACCAGGCCAGGCTGATATCTTTATTGCAGCATAAACTGTTCTAACGCGGTTCACAGATACCATTCGAACGGCATGTGGTATTGGATTCGTTCGTTAGGCCAGTTTTGTGCACAGACAGTAGTTTTCCAAATTTATATGACAGCATAAACTGTTCTAACGCCGGTCGCAGATACCATTCAAACTGCATGTGGTGTTGGACTGTTTCGTTAGGCCAGTTTTGTGCACAAACAGTATTTTCGACAGCATAGGGTTTGTTTTCCAAATTTAAATGAGAGTATTTGTGTATTTGTGTATTAAATAGCCCGTCTAACTTGAGTCGCTGGTACCATTGGGGGTTTAAACATGTCGTCTGCTTGAATATATTGAATAACTCACCACTAACTGTTTCTAGCTTTGGTTATTTTTAAGCAACAACGACACCTGACAGAGCGGACGGACTTGCGGCCACCTGCGAACATTGGTAAGTTGAACTTTGAAGTATATTATTGTCCCACTATGTCAGCGTTTCTATCTTAAATTCAGTTCCACTTATAATTACAGCATTTAAAATAATTACATTTCTAGTTAAAATTACAGACCATGGCATCTTGCGCGTCCGTCGGCGTCCGTTAGTCCTTCCTTGCTTACTTGCGCGTGCGTTCTATTGTTTTTAACCCCGTTATGGTACCAGGCCAGGCTGATATCTTTATTGCAGCATAAACTGTTCTAACGCGGTTCACAGATACCATTCGAACGGCATGTGGTATTGGATTCGTTCGTTAGGCCAGTTTTGTGCACAGACAGTAGTTTTCCAAATTTATATGACAGCATAAACTGTTCTAACGCCGGTCGCAGATACCATTCAAACTGCATGTGGTGTTGGACTGTTTCGTTAGGCCAGTTTTGTGCACAAACAGTATTTTCGACAGCATAGGGTTTGTTTTCCAAATTTAAATGAGAGTATTTGTGTATTTGTGTATTAAATAGCCCGTCTAACTTGAGTCGCTGGTACCATTGGGGTTTAAACATGTCGTCTGCTTGAATATATTGAATAACTCACCACTAACTGTTCTGCGCGTCCGTCGGCGTCCGTTAGTCCTTCCTTGCTTACTTGCGCGTGCGTTCTATTGTTTTTAACCCCGTTATGGTACCAGGCCAGGCTGATATCTTTATTGCAGCATAAACTGTTCTAACGCGGTTCACAGATACCATTCGAACGGCATGTGGTATTGGATTCGTTCGTTAGGCCAGTTTTGTGCACAGACAGTAGTTTTCCAAATTTATATGACAGCATAAACTGTTCTAACGCCGGTCGCAGATACCATTCAAACTGCATGTGGTGTTGGACTGTTTCGTTAGGCCAGTTTTGTGCACAAACAGTATTTTCGACAGCATAGGGTTTGTTTTCCAAATTTAAATGAGAGTATTTGTGTATTTGTGTATTAAATAGCCCGTCTAACTTGAGTCGCTGGTACCATTGGGGGTTTAAACATGTCGTCTGCTTGAATATATTGAATAACTCACCACTAACTGTTTCTAGCTTTGGTTATTTTTAAGCAACAACGACACCTGACAGAGCGGACGGACTTGCGGCCACCTGCGAACATTGGTAAGTTGAACTTTGAAGTATATTATTGTCCCACTATGTCAGCGTTTCTATCTTAAATTCAGTTCCACTTATAATTACAGCATTTAAAATAATTACATTTCTAGTTAAAATTACAGACCATGGCATCTTGCGCGTCCGTCGGCGTCCGTTAGTCCTTCCTTGCTTACTTGCGCGTGCGTTCTATTGTTTTTAACCCCGTTATGGTACCAGGCCAGGCTGATATCTTTATTGCAGCATAAACTGTTCTAACGCGGTTCACAGATACCATTCGAACGGCATGTGGTATTGGATTCGTTCGTTAGGCCAGTTTTGTGCACAGACAGTAGTTTTCCAAATTTATATGACAGCATAAACTGTTCTAACGCCGGTCGCAGATACCATTCAAACTGCATGTGGTGTTGGACTGTTTCGTTAGGCCAGTTTTGTGCACAAACAGTATTTTCGACAGCATAGGGTTTGTTTTCCAAATTTAAATGAGAGTATTTGTGTATTTGTGTATTAAATAGCCCGTCTAACTTGAGTCGCTGGTACCATTGGGGTTTAAACATGTCGTCTGCTTGAATATATTGAATAACTCACCACTAACTGTTCTGCGCGTCCGTCGGCGTCCGTTAGTCCTTCCTTGCTTACTTGCGCGTGCGTTCTATTGTTTTTAACCCCGTTATGGTACCAGGCCAGGCTGATATCTTTATTGCAGCATAAACTGTTCTAACGCGGTTCACAGATACCATTCGAACGGCATGTGGTATTGGATTCGTTCGTTAGGCCAGTTTTGTGCACAGACAGTAGTTTTCCAAATTTATATGACAGCATAAACTGTTCTAACGCCGGTCGCAGATACCATTCAAACTGCATGTGGTGTTGGACTGTTTCGTTAGGCCAGTTTTGTGCACAAACAGTATTTTCGACAGCATAGGGTTTGTTTTCCAAATTTAAATGAGAGTATTTGTGTATTTGTGTATTAAATAGCCCGTCTAACTTGAGTCGCTGGTACCATTGGGGGTTTAAACATGTCGTCTGCTTGAATATATTGAATAACTCACCACTAACTGTTTCTAGCTTTGGTTATTTTTAAGCAACAACGACACCTGACAGAGCGGACGGACTTGCGGCCACCTGCGAACATTGGTAAGTTGAACTTTGAAGTATATTATTGTCCCACTATGTCAGCGTTTCTATCTTAAATTCAGTTCCACTTATAATTACAGCATTTAAAATAATTACATTTCTAGTTAAAATTACAGACCATGGCATCTTGCGCGTCCGTCGGCGTCCGTTAGTCCTTCCTTGCTTACTTGCGCGTGCGTTCTATTGTTTTTAACCCCGTTATGGTACCAGGCCAGGCTGATATCTTTATTGCAGCATAAACTGTTCTAACGCGGTTCACAGATACCATTCGAACGGCATGTGGTATTAGATTCGTTCGTTAGGCCAGTTTTGTGCACAGACAGTAGTTTTCCAAATTTATATGACAGCATAAACTGTTCTAACGCCGGTCGCAGATACCATTCAAACTGCATGTGGTGTTGGACTGTTTCGTTAGGCCAGTTTTGTGCACAAACAGTATTTTCGACAGCATAGGGTTTGTTTTCCAAATTTAAATGAGAGTATTTGTGTATTTGTGTATTAAATAGCCCGTCTAACTTGAGTCGCTGGTACCATTGGGGTTTAAACATGTCGTCTGCTTGAATATATTGAATAACTCACCACTAACTGTTCTGCGCGTCCGTCGGCGTCCGTTAGTCCTTCCTTGCTTACTTGCGCGTGCGTTCTATTGTTTTTAACCCCGTTATGGTACCAGGCCAGGCTGATATCTTTATTGCAGCATAAACTGTTCTAACGCGGTTCACAGATACCATTCGAACGGCATGTGGTATTGGATTCGTTCGTTAGGCCAGTTTTGTGCACAGACAGTAGTTTTCCAAATTTATATGACAGCATAAACTGTTCTAACGCCGGTCGCAGATACCATTCAAACTGCATGTGGTGTTGGACTGTTTCGTTAGGCCAGTTTTGTGCACAAACAGTATTTTCGACAGCATAGGGTTTGTTTTCCAAATTTAAATGAGAGTATTTGTGTATTTGTGTATTAAATAGCCCGTCTAACTTGAGTCGCTGGTACCATTGGGGGTTTAAACATGTCGTCTGCTTGAATATATTGAATAACTCACCACTAACTGTTTCTAGCTTTGGTTATTTTTAAGCAACAACGACACCTGACAGAGCGGACGGACTTGCGGCCACCTGCGAACATTGGTAAGTTGAACTTTGAAGTATATTATTGTCCCACTATGTCAGCGTTTCTATCTTAAATTCAGTTCCACTTATAATTACAGCATTTAAAATAATTACATTTCTAGTTAAAATTACAGACCATGGCATCTTGCGCGTCCGTCGGCGTCCGTTAGTCCTTCCTTGCTTACTTGCGCGTGCGTTCTATTGTTTTTAACCCCGTTATGGTACCAGGCCAGGCTGATATCTTTATTGCAGCATAAACTGTTCTAACGCGGTTCACAGATACCATTCGAACGGCATGTGGTATTGGATTCGTTCGTTAGGCCAGTTTTGTGCACAGACAGTAGTTTTCCAAATTTATATGACAGCATAAACTGTTCTAACGCCGGTCGCAGATACCATTCAAACTGCATGTGGTGTTGGACTGTTTCGTTAGGCCAGTTTTGTGCACAAACAGTATTTTCGACAGCATAGGGTTTGTTTTCCAAATTTAAATGAGAGTATTTGTGTATTTGTGTATTAAATAGCCCGTCTAACTTGAGTCGCTGGTACCATTGGGGTTTAAACATGTCGTCTGCTTGAATATATTGAATAACTCACCACTAACTGTTCTGCGCGTCCGTCGGCGTCCGTTAGTCCTTCCTTGCTTACTTGCGCGTGCGTTCTATTGTTTTTAACCCCGTTATGGTACCAGGCCAGGCTGATATCTTTATTGCAGCATAAACTGTTCTAACGCGGTTCACAGATACCATTCGAACGGCATGTGGTATTGGATTCGTTCGTTAGGCCAGTTTTGTGCACAGACAGTAGTTTTCCAAATTTATATGACAGCATAAACTGTTCTAACGCCGGTCGCAGATACCATTCAAACTGCATGTGGTGTTGGACTGTTTCGTTAGGCCAGTTTTGTGCACAAACAGTATTTTCGACAGCATAGGGTTTGTTTTCCAAATTTAAATGAGAGTATTTGTGTATTTGTGTATTAAATAGCCCGTCTAACTTGAGTCGCTGGTACCATTGGGGGTTTAAACATGTCGTCTGCTTGAATATATTGAATAACTCACCACTAACTGTTTCTAGCTTTGGTTATTTTTAAGCAACAACGACACCTGACAGAGCGGACGGACTTGCGGCCACCTGCGAACATTGGTAAGTTGAACTTTGAAGTATATTATTGTCCCACTATGTCAGCGTTTCTATCTTAAATTCAGTTCCACTTATAATTACAGCATTTAAAATAATTACATTTCTAGTTAAAATTACAGACCATGGCATCTTGCGCGTCCGTCGGCGTCCGTTAGTCCTTCCTTGCTTACTTGCGCGTGCGTTCTATTGTTTTTAACCCCGTTATGGTACCAGGCCAGGCTGATATCTTTATTGCAGCATAAACTGTTCTAACGCGGTTCACAGATACCATTCGAACGGCATGTGGTATTAGATTCGTTCGTTAGGCCAGTTTTGTGCACAGACAGTAGTTTTCCAAATTTATATGACAGCATAAACTGTTCTAACGCCGGTCGCAGATACCATTCAAACTGCATGTGGTGTTGGACTGTTTCGTTAGGCCAGTTTTGTGCACAAACAGTATTTTCGACAGCATAGGGTTTGTTTTCCAAATTTAAATGAGAGTATTTGTGTATTTGTGTATTAAATAGCCCGTCTAACTTGAGTCGCTGGTACCATTGGGGTTTAAACATGTCGTCTGCTTGAATATATTGAATAACTCACCACTAACTGTTCTGCGCGTCCGTCGGCGTCCGTTAGTCCTTCCTTGCTTACTTGCGCGTGCGTTCTATTGTTTTTAACCCCGTTATGGTACCAGGCCAGGCTGATATCTTTATTGCAGCATAAACTGTTCTAACGCGGTTCACAGATACCATTCGAACGGCATGTGGTATTGGATTCGTTCGTTAGGCCAGTTTTGTGCACAGACAGTAGTTTTCCAAATTTATATGACAGCATAAACTGTTCTAACGCCGGTCGCAGATACCATTCAAACTGCATGTGGTGTTGGACTGTTTCGTTAGGCCAGTTTTGTGCACAAACAGTATTTTCGACAGCATAGGGTTTGTTTTCCAAATTTAAATGAGAGTATTTGTGTATTTGTGTATTAAATAGCCCGTCTAACTTGAGTCGCTGGTACCATTGGGGGTTTAAACATGTCGTCTGCTTGAATATATTGAATAACTCACCACTAACTGTTTCTAGCTTTGGTTATTTTTAAGCAACAACGACACCTGACAGAGCGGACGGACTTGCGGCCACCTGCGAACATTGGTAAGTTGAACTTTGAAGTATATTATTGTCCCACTATGTCAGCGTTTCTATCTTAAATTCAGTTCCACTTATAATTACAGCATTTAAAATAATTACATTTCTAGTTAAAATTACAGACCATGGCATCTTGCGCGTCCGTCGGCGTCCGTTAGTCCTTCCTTGCTTACTTGCGCGTGCGTTCTATTGTTTTTAACCCCGTTATGGTACCAGGCCAGGCTGATATCTTTATTGCAGCATAAACTGTTCTAACGCGGTTCACAGATACCATTCGAACGGCATGTGGTATTGGATTCGTTCGTTAGGCCAGTTTTGTGCACAGACAGTAGTTTTCCAAATTTATATGACAGCATAAACTGTTCTAACGCCGGTCGCAGATACCATTCAAACTGCATGTGGTGTTGGACTGTTTCGTTAGGCCAGTTTTGTGCACAAACAGTATTTTCGACAGCATAGGGTTTGTTTTCCAAATTTAAATGAGAGTATTTGTGTATTTGTGTATTAAATAGCCCGTCTAACTTGAGTCGCTGGTACCATTGGGGTTTAAACATGTCGTCTGCTTGAATATATTGAATAACTCACCACTAACTGTTCTGCGCGTCCGTCGGCGTCCGTTAGTCCTTCCTTGCTTACTTGCGCGTGCGTTCTATTGTTTTTAACCCCGTTATGGTACCAGGCCAGGCTGATATCTTTATTGCAGCATAAACTGTTCTAACGCGGTTCACAGATACCATTCGAACGGCATGTGGTATTGGATTCGTTCGTTAGGCCAGTTTTGTGCACAGACAGTAGTTTTCCAAATTTATATGACAGCATAAACTGTTCTAACGCCGGTCGCAGATACCATTCAAACTGCATGTGGTGTTGGACTGTTTCGTTAGGCCAGTTTTGTGCACAAACAGTATTTTCGACAGCATAGGGTTTGTTTTCCAAATTTAAATGAGAGTATTTGTGTATTTGTGTATTAAATAGCCCGTCTAACTTGAGTCGCTGGTACCATTGGGGGTTTAAACATGTCGTCTGCTTGAATATATTGAATAACTCACCACTAACTGTTTCTAGCTTTGGTTATTTTTAAGCAACAACGACACCTGACAGAGCGGACGGACTTGCGGCCACCTGCGAACATTGGTAAGTTGAACTTTGAAGTATATTATTGTCCCACTATGTCAGCGTTTCTATCTTAAATTCAGTTCCACTTATAATTACAGCATTTAAAATAATTACATTTCTAGTTAAAATTACAGACCATGGCATCTTGCGCGTCCGTCGGCGTCCGTTAGTCCTTCCTTGCTTACTTGCGCGTGCGTTCTATTGTTTTTAACCCCGTTATGGTACCAGGCCAGGCTGATATCTTTATTGCAGCATAAACTGTTCTAACGCGGTTCACAGATACCATTCGAACGGCATGTGGTATTGGATTCGTTCGTTAGGCCAGTTTTGTGCACAGACAGTAGTTTTCCAAATTTATATGACAGCATAAACTGTTCTAACGCCGGTCGCAGATACCATTCAAACTGCATGTGGTGTTGGACTGTTTCGTTAGGCCAGTTTTGTGCACAAACAGTATTTTCGACAGCATAGGGTTTGTTTTCCAAATTTAAATGAGAGTATTTGTGTATTTGTGTATTAAATAGCCCGTCTAACTTGAGTCGCTGGTACCATTGGGGTTTAAACATGTCGTCTGCTTGAATATATTGAATAACTCACCACTAACTGTTCTGCGCGTCCGTCGGCGTCCGTTAGTCCTTCCTTGCTTACTTGCGCGTGCGTTCTATTGTTTTTAACCCCGTTATGGTACCAGGCCAGGCTGATATCTTTATTGCAGCATAAACTGTTCTAACGCGGTTCACAGATACCATTCGAACGGCATGTGGTATTGGATTCGTTCGTTAGGCCAGTTTTGTGCACAGACAGTAGTTTTCCAAATTTATATGACAGCATAAACTGTTCTAACGCCGGTCGCAGATACCATTCAAACTGCATGTGGTGTTGGACTGTTTCGTTAGGCCAGTTTTGTGCACAAACAGTATTTTCGACAGCATAGGGTTTGTTTTCCAAATTTAAATGAGAGTATTTGTGTATTTGTGTATTAAATAGCCCGTCTAACTTGAGTCGCTGGTACCATTGGGGGTTTAAACATGTCGTCTGCTTGAATATATTGAATAACTCACCACTAACTGTTTCTAGCTTTGGTTATTTTTAAGCAACAACGACACCTGACAGAGCGGACGGACTTGCGGCCACCTGCGAACATTGGTAAGTTGAACTTTGAAGTATATTATTGTCCCACTATGTCAGCGTTTCTATCTTAAATTCAGTTCCACTTATAATTACAGCATTTAAAATAATTACATTTCTAGTTAAAATTACAGACCATGGCATCTTGCGCGTCCGTCGGCGTCCGTTAGTCCTTCCTTGCTTACTTGCGCGTGCGTTCTATTGTTTTTAACCCCGTTATGGTACCAGGCCAGGCTGATATCTTTATTGCAGCATAAACTGTTCTAACGCGGTTCACAGATACCATTCGAACGGCATGTGGTATTAGATTCGTTCGTTAGGCCAGTTTTGTGCACAGACAGTAGTTTTCCAAATTTATATGACAGCATAAACTGTTCTAACGCCGGTCGCAGATACCATTCAAACTGCATGTGGTGTTGGACTGTTTCGTTAGGCCAGTTTTGTGCACAAACAGTATTTTCGACAGCATAGGGTTTGTTTTCCAAATTTAAATGAGAGTATTTGTGTATTTGTGTATTAAATAGCCCGTCTAACTTGAGTCGCTGGTACCATTGGGGTTTAAACATGTCGTCTGCTTGAATATATTGAATAACTCACCACTAACTGTTCTGCGCGTCCGTCGGCGTCCGTTAGTCCTTCCTTGCTTACTTGCGCGTGCGTTCTATTGTTTTTAACCCCGTTATGGTACCAGGCCAGGCTGATATCTTTATTGCAGCATAAACTGTTCTAACGCGGTTCACAGATACCATTCGAACGGCATGTGGTATTGGATTCGTTCGTTAGGCCAGTTTTGTGCACAGACAGTAGTTTTCCAAATTTATATGACAGCATAAACTGTTCTAACGCCGGTCGCAGATACCATTCAAACTGCATGTGGTGTTGGACTGTTTCGTTAGGCCAGTTTTGTGCACAAACAGTATTTTCGACAGCATAGGGTTTGTTTTCCAAATTTAAATGAGAGTATTTGTGTATTTGTGTATTAAATAGCCCGTCTAACTTGAGTCGCTGGTACCATTGGGGGTTTAAACATGTCGTCTGCTTGAATATATTGAATAACTCACCACTAACTGTTTCTAGCTTTGGTTATTTTTAAGCAACAACGACACCTGACAGAGCGGACGGACTTGCGGCCACCTGCGAACATTGGTAAGTTGAACTTTGAAGTATATTATTGTCCCACTATGTCAGCGTTTCTATCTTAAATTCAGTTCCACTTATAATTACAGCATTTAAAATAATTACATTTCTAGTTAAAATTACAGACCATGGCATCTTGCGCGTCCGTCGGCGTCCGTTAGTCCTTCCTTGCTTACTTGCGCGTGCGTTCTATTGTTTTTAACCCCGTTATGGTACCAGGCCAGGCTGATATCTTTATTGCAGCATAAACTGTTCTAACGCGGTTCACAGATACCATTCGAACGGCATGTGGTATTGGATTCGTTCGTTAGGCCAGTTTTGTGCACAGACAGTAGTTTTCCAAATTTATATGACAGCATAAACTGTTCTAACGCCGGTCGCAGATACCATTCAAACTGCATGTGGTGTTGGACTGTTTCGTTAGGCCAGTTTTGTGCACAAACAGTATTTTCGACAGCATAGGGTTTGTTTTCCAAATTTAAATGAGAGTATTTGTGTATTTGTGTATTAAATAGCCCGTCTAACTTGAGTCGCTGGTACCATTGGGGTTTAAACATGTCGTCTGCTTGAATATATTGAATAACTCACCACTAACTGTTCTGCGCGTCCGTCGGCGTCCGTTAGTCCTTCCTTGCTTACTTGCGCGTGCGTTCTATTGTTTTTAACCCCGTTATGGTACCAGGCCAGGCTGATATCTTTATTGCAGCATAAACTGTTCTAACGCGGTTCACAGATACCATTCGAACGGCATGTGGTATTGGATTCGTTCGTTAGGCCAGTTTTGTGCACAGACAGTAGTTTTCCAAATTTATATGACAGCATAAACTGTTCTAACGCCGGTCGCAGATACCATTCAAACTGCATGTGGTGTTGGACTGTTTCGTTAGGCCAGTTTTGTGCACAAACAGTATTTTCGACAGCATAGGGTTTGTTTTCCAAATTTAAATGAGAGTATTTGTGTATTTGTGTATTAAATAGCCCGTCTAACTTGAGTCGCTGGTACCATTGGGGGTTTAAACATGTCGTCTGCTTGAATATATTGAATAACTCACCACTAACTGTTTCTAGCTTTGGTTATTTTTAAGCAACAACGACACCTGACAGAGCGGACGGACTTGCGGCCACCTGCGAACATTGGTAAGTTGAACTTTGAAGTATATTATTGTCCCACTATGTCAGCGTTTCTATCTTAAATTCAGTTCCACTTATAATTACAGCATTTAAAATAATTACATTTCTAGTTAAAATTACAGACCATGGCATCTTGCGCGTCCGTCGGCGTCCGTTAGTCCTTCCTTGCTTACTTGCGCGTGCGTTCTATTGTTTTTAACCCCGTTATGGTACCAGGCCAGGCTGATATCTTTATTGCAGCATAAACTGTTCTAACGCGGTTCACAGATACCATTCGAACGGCATGTGGTATTGGATTCGTTCGTTAGGCCAGTTTTGTGCACAGACAGTAGTTTTCCAAATTTATATGACAGCATAAACTGTTCTAACGCCGGTCGCAGATACCATTCAAACTGCATGTGGTGTTGGACTGTTTCGTTAGGCCAGTTTTGTGCACAAACAGTATTTTCGACAGCATAGGGTTTGTTTTCCAAATTTAAATGAGAGTATTTGTGTATTTGTGTATTAAATAGCCCGTCTAACTTGAGTCGCTGGTACCATTGGGGTTTAAACATGTCGTCTGCTTGAATATATTGAATAACTCACCACTAACTGTTCTGCGCGTCCGTCGGCGTCCGTTAGTCCTTCCTTGCTTACTTGCGCGTGCGTTCTATTGTTTTTAACCCCGTTATGGTACCAGGCCAGGCTGATATCTTTATTGCAGCATAAACTGTTCTAACGCGGTTCACAGATACCATTCGAACGGCATGTGGTATTGGATTCGTTCGTTAGGCCAGTTTTGTGCACAGACAGTAGTTTTCCAAATTTATATGACAGCATAAACTGTTCTAACGCCGGTCGCAGATACCATTCAAACTGCATGTGGTGTTGGACTGTTTCGTTAGGCCAGTTTTGTGCACAAACAGTATTTTCGACAGCATAGGGTTTGTTTTCCAAATTTAAATGAGAGTATTTGTGTATTTGTGTATTAAATAGCCCGTCTAACTTGAGTCGCTGGTACCATTGGGGGTTTAAACATGTCGTCTGCTTGAATATATTGAATAACTCACCACTAACTGTTTCTAGCTTTGGTTATTTTTAAGCAACAACGACACCTGACAGAGCGGACGGACTTGCGGCCACCTGCGAACATTGGTAAGTTGAACTTTGAAGTATATTATTGTCCCACTATGTCAGCGTTTCTATCTTAAATTCAGTTCCACTTATAATTACAGCATTTAAAATAATTACATTTCTAGTTAAAATTACAGACCATGGCATCTTGCGCGTCCGTCGGCGTCCGTTAGTCCTTCCTTGCTTACTTGCGCGTGCGTTCTATTGTTTTTAACCCCGTTATGGTACCAGGCCAGGCTGATATCTTTATTGCAGCATAAACTGTTCTAACGCGGTTCACAGATACCATTCGAACGGCATGTGGTATTGGATTCGTTCGTTAGGCCAGTTTTGTGCACAGACAGTAGTTTTCCAAATTTATATGACAGCATAAACTGTTCTAACGCCGGTCGCAGATACCATTCAAACTGCATGTGGTGTTGGACTGTTTCGTTAGGCCAGTTTTGTGCACAAACAGTATTTTCGACAGCATAGGGTTTGTTTTCCAAATTTAAATGAGAGTATTTGTGTATTTGTGTATTAAATAGCCCGTCTAACTTGAGTCGCTGGTACCATTGGGGGTTTAAACATGTCGTCTGCTTGAATATATTGAATAACTCACCACTAACTGTTCTGCGCGTCCGTCGGCGTCCGTTAGTCCTTCCTTGCTTACTTGCGCGTGCGTTCTATTGTTTTTAACCCCGTTATGGTACCAGGCCAGGCTGATATCTTTATTGCAGCATAAACTGTTCTAACGCGGTTCACAGATACCATTCGAACGGCATGTGGTATTGGATTCGTTCGTTAGGCCAGTTTTGTGCACAGACAGTAGTTTTCCAAATTTATATGACAGCATAAACTGTTCTAACGCCGGTCGCAGATACCATTCAAACTGCATGTGGTGTTGGACTGTTTCGTTAGGCCAGTTTTGTGCACAAACAGTATTTTCGACAGCATAGGGTTTGTTTTCCAAATTTAAATGAGAGTATTTGTGTATTTGTGTATTAAATAGCCCGTCTAACTTGAGTCGCTGGTACCATTGGGGGTTTAAACATGTCGTCTGCTTGAATATATTGAATAACTCACCACTAACTGTTTCTAGCTTTGGTTATTTTTAAGCAACAACGACACCTGACAGAGCGGACGGACTTGCGGCCACCTGCGAACATTGGTAAGTTGAACTTTGAAGTATATTATTGTCCCACTATGTCAGCGTTTCTATCTTAAATTCAGTTCCACTTATAATTACAGCATTTAAAATAATTACATTTCTAGTTAAAATTACAGACCATGGCATCTTGCGCGTCCGTCGGCGTCCGTTAGTCCTTCCTTGCTTACTTGCGCGTGCGTTCTATTGTTTTTAACCCCGTTATGGTACCAGGCCAGGCTGATATCTTTATTGCAGCATAAACTGTTCTAACGCGGTTCACAGATACCATTCGAACGGCATGTGGTATTGGATTCGTTCGTTAGGCCAGTTTTGTGCACAGACAGTAGTTTTCCAAATTTATATGACAGCATAAACTGTTCTAACGCCGGTCGCAGATACCATTCAAACTGCATGTGGTGTTGGACTGTTTCGTTAGGCCAGTTTTGTGCACAAACAGTATTTTCGACAGCATAGGGTTTGTTTTCCAAATTTAAATGAGAGTATTTGTGTATTTGTGTATTAAATAGCCCGTCTAACTTGAGTCGCTGGTACCATTGGGGTTTAAACATGTCGTCTGCTTGAATATATTGAATAACTCACCACTAACTGTTCTGCGCGTCCGTCGGCGTCCGTTAGTCCTTCCTTGCTTACTTGCGCGTGCGTTCTATTGTTTTTAACCCCGTTATGGTACCAGGCCAGGCTGATATCTTTATTGCAGCATAAACTGTTCTAACGCGGTTCACAGATACCATTCGAACGGCATGTGGTATTGGATTCGTTCGTTAGGCCAGTTTTGTGCACAGACAGTAGTTTTCCAAATTTATATGACAGCATAAACTGTTCTAACGCCGGTCGCAGATACCATTCAAACTGCATGTGGTGTTGGACTGTTTCGTTAGGCCAGTTTTGTGCACAAACAGTATTTTCGACAGCATAGGGTTTGTTTTCCAAATTTAAATGAGAGTATTTGTGTATTTGTGTATTAAATAGCCCGTCTAACTTGAGTCGCTGGTACCATTGGGGGTTTAAACATGTCGTCTGCTTGAATATATTGAATAACTCACCACTAACTGTTTCTAGCTTTGGTTATTTTTAAGCAACAACGACACCTGACAGAGCGGACGGACTTGCGGCCACCTGCGAACATTGGTAAGTTGAACTTTGAAGTATATTATTGTCCCACTATGTCAGCGTTTCTATCTTAAATTCAGTTCCACTTATAATTACAGCATTTAAAATAATTACATTTCTAGTTAAAATTACAGACCATGGCATCTTGCGCGTCCGTCGGCGTCCGTTAGTCCTTCCTTGCTTACTTGCGCGTGCGTTCTATTGTTTTTAACCCCGTTATGGTACCAGGCCAGGCTGATATCTTTATTGCAGCATAAACTGTTCTAACGCGGTTCACAGATACCATTCGAACGGCATGTGGTATTGGATTCGTTCGTTAGGCCAGTTTTGTGCACAGACAGTAGTTTTCCAAATTTATATGACAGCATAAACTGTTCTAACGCCGGTCGCAGATACCATTCAAACTGCATGTGGTGTTGGACTGTTTCGTTAGGCCAGTTTTGTGCACAAACAGTATTTTCGACAGCATAGGGTTTGTTTTCCAAATTTAAATGAGAGTATTTGTGTATTTGTGTATTAAATAGCCCGTCTAACTTGAGTCGCTGGTACCATTGGGGTTTAAACATGTCGTCTGCTTGAATATATTGAATAACTCACCACTAACTGTTCTGCGCGTCCGTCGGCGTCCGTTAGTCCTTCCTTGCTTACTTGCGCGTGCGTTCTATTGTTTTTAACCCCGTTATGGTACCAGGCCAGGCTGATATCTTTATTGCAGCATAAACTGTTCTAACGCGGTTCACAGATACCATTCGAACGGCATGTGGTATTGGATTCGTTCGTTAGGCCAGTTTTGTGCACAGACAGTAGTTTTCCAAATTTATATGACAGCATAAACTGTTCTAACGCCGGTCGCAGATACCATTCAAACTGCATGTGGTGTTGGACTGTTTCGTTAGGCCAGTTTTGTGCACAAACAGTATTTTCGACAGCATAGGGTTTGTTTTCCAAATTTAAATGAGAGTATTTGTGTATTTGTGTATTAAATAGCCCGTCTAACTTGAGTCGCTGGTACCATTGGGGGTTTAAACATGTCGTCTGCTTGAATATATTGAATAACTCACCACTAACTGTTTCTAGCTTTGGTTATTTTTAAGCAACAACGACACCTGACAGAGCGGACGGACTTGCGGCCACCTGCGAACATTGGTAAGTTGAACTTTGAAGTATATTATTGTCCCACTATGTCAGCGTTTCTATCTTAAATTCAGTTCCACTTATAATTACAGCATTTAAAATAATTACATTTCTAGTTAAAATTACAGACCATGGCATCTTGCGCGTCCGTCGGCGTCCGTTAGTCCTTCCTTGCTTACTTGCGCGTGCGTTCTATTGTTTTTAACCCCGTTATGGTACCAGGCCAGGCTGATATCTTTATTGCAGCATAAACTGTTCTAACGCGGTTCACAGATACCATTCGAACGGCATGTGGTATTGGATTCGTTCGTTAGGCCAGTTTTGTGCACAGACAGTAGTTTTCCAAATTTATATGACAGCATAAACTGTTCTAACGCCGGTCGCAGATACCATTCAAACTGCATGTGGTGTTGGACTGTTTCGTTAGGCCAGTTTTGTGCACAAACAGTATTTTCGACAGCATAGGGTTTGTTTTCCAAATTTAAATGAGAGTATTTGTGTATTTGTGTATTAAATAGCCCGTCTAACTTGAGTCGCTGGTACCATTGGGGTTTAAACATGTCGTCTGCTTGAATATATTGAATAACTCACCACTAACTGTTCTGCGCGTCCGTCGGCGTCCGTTAGTCCTTCCTTGCTTACTTGCGCGTGCGTTCTATTGTTTTTAACCCCGTTATGGTACCAGGCCAGGCTGATATCTTTATTGCAGCATAAACTGTTCTAACGCGGTTCACAGATACCATTCGAACGGCATGTGGTATTGGATTCGTTCGTTAGGCCAGTTTTGTGCACAGACAGTAGTTTTCCAAATTTATATGACAGCATAAACTGTTCTAACGCCGGTCGCAGATACCATTCAAACTGCATGTGGTGTTGGACTGTTTCGTTAGGCCGGTTTTGTGCACAAACAGTATTTTCGACAGCATAGGGTTTGTTTTCCAAATTTAAATGAGAGTATTTGTGTATTTGTGTATTAAATAGCCCGTCTAACTTGAGTCGCTGGTACCATTGGGGGTTTAAACATGTCGTCTGCTTGAATATATTGAATAACTCACCACTAACTGTTTCTAGCTTTGGTTATTTTTAAGCAACAACGACACCTGACAGAGCGGACGGACTTGCGGCCACCTGCGAACATTGGTAAGTTGAACTTTGAAGTATATTATTGTCCCACTATGTCAGCGTTTCTATCTTAAATTCAGTTCCACTTATAATTACAGCATTTAAAATAATTACATTTCTAGTTAAAATTACAGACCATGGCATCTTGCGCGTCCGTCGGCGTCCGTTAGTCCTTCCTTGCTTACTTGCGCGTGCGTTCTATTGTTTTTAACCCCGTTATGGTACCAGGCCAGGCTGATATCTTTATTGCAGCATAAACTGTTCTAACGCGGTTCACAGATACCATTCGAACGGCATGTGGTATTGGATTCGTTCGTTAGGCCAGTTTTGTGCACAGACAGTAGTTTTCCAAATTTATATGACAGCATAAACTGTTCTAACGCCGGTCGCAGATACCATTCAAACTGCATGTGGTGTTGGACTGTTTCGTTAGGCCAGTTTTGTGCACAAACAGTATTTTCGACAGCATAGGGTTTGTTTTCCAAATTTAAATGAGAGTATTTGTGTATTTGTGTATTAAATAGCCCGTCTAACTTGAGTCGCTGGTACCATTGGGGTTTAAACATGTCGTCTGCTTGAATATATTGAATAACTCACCACTAACTGTTCTGCGCGTCCGTCGGCGTCCGTTAGTCCTTCCTTGCTTACTTGCGCGTGCGTTCTATTGTTTTTAACCCCGTTATGGTACCAGGCCAGGCTGATATCTTTATTGCAGCATAAACTGTTCTAACGCGGTTCACAGATACCATTCGAACGGCATGTGGTATTGGATTCGTTCGTTAGGCCAGTTTTGTGCACAGACAGTAGTTTTCCAAATTTATATGACAGCATAAACTGTTCTAACGCCGGTCGCAGATACCATTCAAACTGCATGTGGTGTTGGACTGTTTCGTTAGGCCAGTTTTGTGCACAAACAGTATTTTCGACAGCATAGGGTTTGTTTTCCAAATTTAAATGAGAGTATTTGTGTATTTGTGTATTAAATAGCCCGTCTAACTTGAGTCGCTGGTACCATTTGGGGTTTAAACATGTCGTCTGCTTGAATATATTGAATAACTCACCACTAACTGTTTCTAGCTTTGGTTATTTTTAAGCAACAACGACACCTGACAGAGCGGACGGACTTGCGGCCACCTGCGAACATTGGTAAGTTGAACTTTGAAGTATATTATTGTCCCACTATGTCAGCGTTTCTATCTTAAATTCAGTTCCACTTATAATTACAGCATTTAAAATAATTACATTTCTAGTTAAAATTACAGACCATGGCATCTTGCGCGTCCGTCGGCGTCCGTTAGTCCTTCCTTGCTTACTTGCGCGTGCGTTCTATTGTTTTTAACCCCGTTATGGTACCAGGCCAGGCTGATATCTTTATTGCAGCATAAACTGTTCTAACGCGGTTCACAGATACCATTCGAACGGCATGTGGTATTGGATTCGTTCGTTAGGCCAGTTTTGTGCACAGACAGTAGTTTTCCAAATTTATATGACAGCATAAACTGTTCTAACGCCGGTCGCAGATACCATTCAAACTGCATGTGGTGTTGGACTGTTTCGTTAGGCCAGTTTTGTGCACAAACAGTATTTTCGACAGCATAGGGTTTGTTTTCCAAATTTAAATGAGAGTATTTGTGTATTTGTGTATTAAATAGCCCGTCTAACTTGAGTCGCTGGTACCATTGGGGTTTAAACATGTCGTCTGCTTGAATATATTGAATAACTCACC
>CAKLPP020000015.1:0-20497 GCA_922989275.2 Gari tellinella
CCATTATTCCTAGACATAGATAGTGGACGAGAATCACTGCCAGTATTCTCTATGAGTGAACCAAAACCACCACCCAAGCTATCATACAAAGATGATCCTTGTGATATCTTAAAATCATTTATATTTGTAAATTTATTGCCCAATCCCTGAGCTTTATTATTCATTCCATTGAATATTTGTAGCATAATCCTTCCTATCTTTAATATACTATTTTTGTTTGAACAGCCCCCGCTCTTGTTACATTCATTAGTGACAGCCAAAACGGAACCACAGACAGAATACCCTGCTCCTCTGAAATTTGATTAACCGTATCAAATGTATCTATAATGAACTCGTCTTTGTACTCCTCTAATATTTGCACCGCATTCTCTGGAGGCATATTCATAAGTGTTATTGCGGTTTGTCGTAACATCTCATTCTTATTGTCGATTTGATTTGAAACTTGATTAAGAGATATTTTCATATCTTCTAACTCTTGTTTGGTGGATTCTATAAGTACAATTTCACTTATCAACTGTTGTTTTTGGACTTCTAATTCTTGTTCTTGGCGAATTAAGTCTGATTGAAAATTATTAAGTCTTTCTTTCTTTTTATCCAATCTCAATCCATCTAGTAAATACGTATCATTCGTTAAAATTTCTTCTGCTTCATTTTCTCTTGATGCTTGCACCGCATGAATGATGTCTACAATAATACTCGTTTGTATCACATTCACTCGCTCCAGCCAATACCATCCTGTAACTACAACGCCAATAATGATGAGTAGTAATGAAGTAATTATTACCATTGATCTTACCATAAGAACCTCCTCTGTAATTCATTAAAATATTTTTTTTGTATTCGTTTTTTTTGTTCATTGCTATGCTTTTTTTCTAAAATACGAATCGATTCCAATGCAAGTCGCACTTGATTGTATTCTTCCCTTGCAGCGTCAATTTCTTCTTTCATTTGATTTCTTTGCCTCATAATTTCAAGTTTTCTTACCCTTCCTGCCGAAACAAAATCATATACAGCACTCGTTTGCTCATATCTTTGATTTGATCTCGCTTCTATTTCCATGTCAGTATCCTGTATTGAATCAAAACTTTTATGTATCATAAAATCTATTTCCGCAGACTCGGCAGCAAGAACTCTATCTTTGCTCGTTGCTCTTGCAAACTTTTGCATCGCCAACTGTTCTTCGTGCTCCCTTAATTTCAAAATACCCAATAATGGAAATTTTTGCCTTTTCACTTTACACCCTCTCCGAAAACTCTAATATAGAGCTCTCCATATTCTCTATATCGACACTATCTTCAATTCCTTGCCTAATAAATTCATCAAACTCTGATTTGGTATTCAAGAATAAATCAAGCGGTCTATTGCTACCCGGAGTGTAAATACCTGCATTTATGATATCTTTTGACTGCTCATATAGTCCCAACCGCTCTCTAATTCGGTTTACTGCGTTAAAAAGTTTCTGTTTTTGCACTTTGGGGGCTACTCGACTCAACGATGTGACAATATGTACTGCAGGGTAGTGGTTATTTTGAGCAAGTTCTCTATTCAATGAAATATGCCCATCAACTATTCCACGCACTATATCAGTAACTGGTTCATCCTCATCATCTCCCTCCACCAATATAGTAAAAATCCCAGTAATCGATCCACTCTCGGAAGTACTACAACGCTCAACTATTTTTGGCAACAAACTATACAAGGAAGCGGGGTAGCCCCTTGCGACTGGCATTTCTCCTTTTAACATTCCTAGCTCCCTCTGTGCGTGTGCTACCCTCGTTAGCGAATCAATCATCAAACTAACATCTAATCCTTGGTCCCTAAAGAATTCCGCAATTGCACAAGCATAGTGCACTCCCCGTATTCGTAATGCTGCACTTTCATCAGAGGTAACAGCAATAATTACAGTATTTTCCATTCCGTGTTCGCCAATTTCGTATTCAATAAGTTCCCTTATTTCTCGTCCTCTCTCTCCGATAAGAGCAACAACATTAATATCCGCCTTTGAATTTCGAGCTATCATCCCGAGTAATGTAGATTTTCCGACACCACTCCCCGCAAAAATACCTATCCTCTGTCCTTTTCCTATAGGAGTAAACATATCAAGTACTTTGATGCTTGTGTAAAGTTGCTCACTGATTAATGGTCGCTGTAGTACAGGTACATGCTTTCCAAACAAGGGATATTTTTTTTGACACATGATTTTTGCTTTTCCATCTATAGGTGTCCCCAATCCATCAAATACACGCCCCAACATAGCAGTACACATGTCTATACTGGGAATACCAATCACTATCACTTTGTCGCCAATATTTATTTTATCGTTATCTTTATATGCAAAAAGCACGCAAGTCTTATCAATGACAGAAATCACCTCACAAGGAATTTCATGCTCTCCTACAAGGCATTCCGCCCCGACATCAGCAGACATATGCTCGGTTTTTATTAAATATCCCTCTACAGAAACAACTCTACCTCTTATGTGTATGGTATCTATAAGGTCAACTTGATTGGATAAAGATTGCCAAAAAGATTGATTGTCAATTTTTAAGGAGTCGAGTTTAGAATTTGACATTCCTAATCACTCCGGTATCTCGAATTCTTTGTTCTATCTCTGCGAGTTGTGTGGAAATCCGGGCGTCAATATCACCAAATTCTGTCTCTATAATACAACCACCTACGTCTACGTTTGTATCTTCTACCAAGGTGATTTTTCCTTCAATCTCTAATTTTTCTTTAATGAGTGGGATATGTTTGTGCAAATCACTGATATTCTTAAAATTTACACGTATTAAAAACTGCTCTCGCCCTGACAATTTTTTTAGCGCATGCATAATATTCTGAATAACAATATTATTATCTTTCTCAGAAAGTGTTTTGATTACTTTTCTTGCTATAATAATAACAAGCTCGCTTATTTCTTCTTCTGCTACTCCCAAAATATCTTTTCGTTTTGCAATGGCTTCATTTAAAATTACATGAACCTGATTTATAATACGATTAGTTTCTTCCTCAACAATTTTTTCTGCTTCATCTCTAGTTGCATCCCAAACCTCTCGATGAATTTCATGTCGCATATCCTCTTGCTTGTTTTCTAACTCATGCAAACGAAGTTCTTGTGATTTTTCAAACTCGTCACTTTTTGCCTGTATAATTTTTTCTTCTGCTACCCTTTTGTCCACAAGCTCACGTTCAAAGATTTCCCTCTCATTTTTTATTTGTACCTGAGTAGTTGCTAACAAATCAGCCGCTTGTTGTTTTGCAGCAACTAATAATTTTTCCGCATTAAGCATAGCTTTTGATTTTATTGCTTCTGTTTCTCGTTTAGCATTCAGAAGCAACATATCTGTTTTTGCATTGACTTCTTGAGACACGCGTAATGCTTCTGGATCTATATCAGAATAATCAATAGAAATATTTTTCTTGCTAGATTTGACTTTATCATGCTTAATTATAGCGTTTATTGGCATCGTGTCCTCCCAATAGTATACAAATTCTCAAATACAATTAGAAACTCAATAAAACTAGAAGATTACTTATACAAAGGCTTCTTGCTCACCTCTCGATATAACAATCTCTCCTTGTTCTTCAAGTTTTCTAATTATTCCTACTATTTTCTGCTGAATTTCCTCAACTTCTTTTAATCGTACTGGTCCCATAAATTCTATTTCTTCACGAATAGCTCCACCAGCTCGTTTAGACATGTTTGCAAATACTTTCTCTTGAACTCTTTCAGACGTTCCTCTTAGAGCTTTTGCCAACTCAAGATTATCGACCTCAGTAAACACTCTCTGTATCGATCTATCATCCAGCAATACAATATCATCAAAGACAAACATTTTCTTTTTGATTTCTTCCGCCAATTCTGGATCCGTTTCCTCTATTGACTCAAGAATATTTTTCTCCACAGAACGCTCGATAACATTCAAGATTTCTACCGCAGTATCAATACCACCAGAAATTAAGATATTATCCCTTGACAGTGCTGAAAGTTTTTTCTCTAACACGCGCTCAACATCTTTAATCATCTCGGGAGAAATCTGTTTCATGGTTGCGATTCTTCTCGCTACCTCTGCTTGTCTATCGGGGGATAATAATGCAACAACATCTGCTGCCTTGTTGGGCTGTAAATGCGATAGTACCAGCGCAATAGTTTGAGGCATTTCTTTATGAATAAAGTTTTGAATTTGAATAGGGTCAGCTTTTTTTAGCAAATCAAAGGGACCGTGTTTAGAATATACGATTCTATTAATTATTTCGGAAGCTCTTGCACTTCCAAGCGCACGTTCAAGCAATGCTCTGGCATAATCAACCCCACCACTATTAACATACTCCTGTGCCTTCAGTAACTGACTAAATTCAATCAATACTTTCAACTTGATATCATTCGAAAATTGCTCCAGCGTGGAAATTTCTTTTACAATCCCATCTACATCACTAGGACCTAAAAACTTCATTATTTCGGATGCTATAGAATCACCAAGAGAAACTAACAAGATGGCTGCCTTTTTGCGCCCATTCATCTCAGCAACATTCGCAACCAAATCACTGCTAGCTACCATTAGCTCACTATTACTGTTCGCTTTCGCCATAACTAATCCTCCATCCAATTTCTCACTAATTGAGATACTTCTCTTGGATTATCCTTAACAATATCCATTACGATCTTAGTCAATTTCTGTAATTCAGTTTCTACTTCTTCTTCGTCTTCTTCATTACTCGATAATATCTGAGCTTCTCTCATTTTTCGATACTGTTCTGCAAGTTTTTCTTCTTTTCTTATTTTATGCAGCTCAATTCGTTGTACTATATATCTAAAAAGCAATACCAGTACTACTAGTATACAAAGTCCGAACCCAACCATGGTGCTAATTCGTCTAATCAGAAGCTGCCGTCTAATTATATTATCCTCAAGTTCAAACTCCGCACTTCTATCAAACTGAACATTTTCGACAGAGACGCTATCTCTTCTAATTTCAGAAAATCCGACTGCATCACTCACCAAAGAAAGCGCTTGAGCGACTTCTGACCTTGTAAGTGGAATATACTCTCTTTCAATTGCACCATTTGGTTCGATTTTTAGGTTTCCTTCCTCATCGTACAATCGTTTCCAAATGCCATCAATGGCAACACTTGCGGTAACCCTTGATACACTCGGCCTCTTTTCTTCTTTTGTTGTCAATTGATTAATCTCATTATTCACCTTTTCTGTATTGTGTTCCCATGAACCAACAATACCGTCCAAATCTTTATATGAAGGTGGTGTCTGCCCTTCAACCCCAGGAGGCCCCTCGGGATTAAATCCCGTTCCAGAATACGTCTCACTGATGTTTTCTTTTGATCGAGGTATTGTCAACACAGTTTCTGTCTCGTCATAGGGAGTATTAGGATTGTCACGAGTGACTACTATAGGATAATTTTCTGTTTTCTCTTGTAATTTTGTACTAAAATCAATTTCTATATTGATATTTACTATCTCAACTCTATCGGTTGTATATATCTCAGAAAGAGTGGTTAAAATCCTCTCCTTATACTCTTTTTCGTATTTCGTACGAATATCTAACTCTCTTTGTGTTTGTTCCAAACTATCAAACGAAGCATAATTTTCAAAATCATTGAGTGTCACCCCTTGGTGATCGGTAATTGTTAAATTTTCATGCGTCAATCCTTCTACCGCGAGTAGAATTAATCTTTCAACTCCCTCCACTTTCTTTCTGGATTCGACAAAATCAGAACCGGGTTTTAATTTTAAGATTACCGAAGCCGTCACTGGATTTTGATCCACCGCAAACAATGTATCCTCTGGCATGACCAAAGTAACCTTGGCGTTATCAACGTCGTCAAGAGACTCTATGTGTTGTTCGACTTGTCGGGTTATCGACCTCCGTAAATTTACATTTCTTTCAAAATCTGTCTGAGTCCATCTATCGGTATCAAACAACTCCCAGGGATCGGTGTCGCCTGGAATCAAATCCTCTTGCACCAATATTGTTCGTGCATATTGCACTACTCTTTTGTCGTTCACCAGAATCCTGTTGTCAGAATCGATTTCGTACGAAATATTTTCTATATCTAATCTATTTGAGATTCTATTGAGTAAATTGATATCATTCACGCCATTGGAAAATATAGCAATTTTATCTGATCGGAAACTTAGTGTCGAAACCAACACTAGTAAAAACACCATTGCAAACACAATTGCTCCAGCAATAATCTTCTGCAAGAGATTAAACCGACCCCAAAAGCCTTTCAATGTATCAAAAAATCGTTCAAAAAACTTTAGCATGTCCCCCCCAGGATGTGTACTTAGGTACATTCTATCACATCATTACAAAAATACGCAAGTACATTACGCAATTATCTCTAGAAATTAATCTATAATGAAATTATTGTCCTGTATGACTCCAATCCCCTGTTTATTATATTCGACATCATGCTTACCGCTAACGTCGCCTCTGTAGACGCAATTGTGACATCATGTTCGTTAACAGACTCGGGGTCTAAGACAAACTGAGTAGTCAAAGAGAGCGCTTTTGACTCAAGCTGACTCGTTTTATCAAATTGAGATACGAGCAATTCTCCAAAGCCCTGGTTAAGTTCGGAATTACGCATAATTCGCTCTGCGTCTCCTGTTCCCATAACATGATTTGAGTTTGTTCTTGTGAGAGTTAGTGTCGAAACACGAGAAAACTTTGCATACTCCCCCCCACTAACACGATTGATATTAAATCCTACTGATGAATTTACCATATTCCCTCCCATACTGCATACGCAGTCTTATTATAATTTATTATGTACCAATTTGTAAAGCCAGTTCAAACATTGCCTTTGCAGAATTGATAATCTGAGTATTTGCCTGATACGCTCGCTCTGCAGCTATTAAATCTGTCATTTCTGATACTACATTTACATTGGGATACTCGACGTATCCCGATCTTTCACCACTTTTGATGGCATCTGGATGTGAGGGGTCATATTCCAAACGTAAAGGGGTATCCGTATCTTTTTCTACCGCTGCTACTTGCACGCCCTTTCCACCACCATTGTCTAAACTACGAGGTAAGAATGGACTTTTCCAATATGGATCTTCCGTAATCGGCTCAAATATTACACGGCTCCTCTTAAATGGACCACCTTCTACAGTTCTCGTTGAGTTCACGTTCGCAAGATTATTACTAATTACATCCTGTCGTAAACGTTGTGCTGAAAGTCCAGATGCTGCTATATTTAAACTACTAAAAATTCCCATGTATACTCCTCATACTATCCCAGTACTATATTAATTCTTCTAAATGAATCATTCATAGACCTTGTAACCATATTATACGTCAAGAGATTTTTGATATTATCGGTGTACTCTTGATCTATTGACACATTGTTTCCATTATTATTGACCTGTGACTGCCAATCCAGGAATCTACGAGGTTTAACCGACCTATAGTCTATAACTTCATCAAATGGAATGTGTGCCGAATGTGTTCTCGCAGCGTGAAATGACCTGGGTTGTTTTTCTGATTCAAGAGCTTCTTTGAGATGAGTCTCAAAATTGACCGTCGAACGCTTAAAATTTGGCGTTTCGACATTTGCAATATTATTGGCAATTACCGATTCTCTATACTTTAATACTGATAACTCTCGTCGGGCAACATCTAAATGCTTTCCAAACCCTGTTGATTCAAACATACTATTCCTCCATTTCCCCTAATATAAAACTCGGCCAAATAAAAAATAGCTTAAGGTAAATTATAAAATATACTTGTACGCGTCCTTATCACCAGTCATATCGTCAATTTTGTCATTGATATACTGTTTGTCTATATGTACACTCGAATCTTTCATATCAGAGGCAACGAACATTAATTCTTCAAATACTTTTTCCATCACAGTATACAAGCGCCTTGCACCAATGTTTTCTGCATCCAAATTCATTTTGTATGCAATCTCAGCAAGCGATTCAATAGCATTATCGTCTACCGTTACTGTAAGATCTTCTGTGG
The DNA here is from genome assembly GCA_922989275.2 of Gari tellinella. Classification (NCBI taxonomy): domain Eukaryota; kingdom Metazoa; phylum Mollusca; class Bivalvia; order Cardiida; family Psammobiidae; genus Gari; species Gari tellinella. The sequence continues at coordinate 7,995 of CAKLPP020000015.1, forward strand.
CTAAGAGCTTGATATACTGATCAATCAAAGAATTTTCTGTCTCTGACAAAATCTTCATAAAATCGTCCTTAGTAAGCTCCTGCAATTCCACTCGTATCGGGAATCTCCCCTGCAACTCTGGTATCAAATCGCTCGGTTTTGCCACATAAAATGCCCCTGCAGCGATAAATAGTATATTCTCAGTGTCAATCATACCGTATCTTGTCTGTACTTGCGAGCCCTCAACGATAGGCAATATATCCCTCTGCACACCTTCCCTACTAATGTTCCCTCCCCCCTTATACTCATGTGAACTTGCTATTTTATCAAATTCATCGATAAAGACCATTCCTAACTGCTCAGCCCTCCATCTTGCATCTTCCATTACCTGATCATCCCCAGCAATTTTCTCCAATTCTTCGTTCTGAAACACTTCTCTCGCCTGTCCAATGGTCATTTTTTTCTTCTTTTTGCCCCCACCAAACAATTTTGATAAGTCGGGAGAAAAAGAGCCGGCTCCCATGCCGACTATATTTATACCCCCCATCATATCTTCGAGTGGGTTTTTATTTGTGCTAGGAGTAAATTCAATTTCTATCTCTTTGGCATCCAAATCTCCATTATTGATCATAATCATAATCTGGGAATCACTAAAATCGACTAGCTGGAAATCTACTTTTTTTATGATGACTTGATCATAAATTTTTTTGTTTGCCGCAAGCAAAATTTTTGCTTTATTTTTGACTGCAGCTTCCTTTCTAATAATGCTAATCGAATTGACTACGAGGTCGCGTACCATGGACTCCACATCACGACCGACATACCCAACTTCTGTATACTTTGTTGCCTCCACTTTTACAAATGGAGCCCCAATGAGCTTTGCTAACTTTCGTGCAATCTCAGTCTTTCCTACTCCTGTCGGCCCAATCATCATAATATTCTTAGGCGTAATGCTATCTCGCACCTCATGGGATAACTTCATCCTTCTATATCTATTTCGTAACGCTACCGCCACTGCTTTTTTCGCCTCGTCCTGTCCTATGATGTACTTATCCAAATAGTCGACTATATATTTGGGAGTAAGCGTTTCCATAAGATTCAACATATTATTATGTTCCATATTGTACCTCTCAATTACTATTTTGTATCTATTTCTTCCAGTGTTAGATGTGTATTGGTATAAATGCAAATTTCTCCCGCTAATTTCATACTTTGTTCTATTATTTCTCTTGCTGACAAATCGGTGTGCTCTTTGAGTGCCCGAGCGGCTGCGAATGCAAACTGACCACCCGAACCGATGGCTAGTACGTCATGCTCTGGCTCTATGACATCTCCCATACCAGATATCATCAGCATATCTTCTTCTGAACAGACAATCATCATTGCCTCAAGTCGTCTGAGCATTTTGTCCGTTCTCCAGTCTTTGGCTAGTTCTACGGCAGCACGTCTCAAATCTCCCTTGTAATTCTTGACTTTCATCTCAAAACGTTCAAATAAGGCAAATGCGTCTGCAGTACTCCCTGCAAATCCTGCAAGTACTTCTCCATCGTTGAGTCGTCGTACTTTTTTTGCACTATGTTTGACGACAGTATTTCCCAACGTTACCTGCCCATCCGAAGCCATCGCCACCTTTCCTTGTTGTCTCACCGCCAATACCGTAGTACCATAAAACAAACTCGGGTTGTGCCCGCTATCGTATGTATGTGTCATATCTATACTCTTCTCCTATGCACGTGGGTGTGCCTTATTATAATCTTCTTGCAACTTCTTTCGACTCAAATGCGTATACACTTGAGTGGTGGACACACTACTATGCCCAAGCAACTCTTGTACAATTCTTACATCAAGCCCGTTATCAAGCAACCCTGTTGCAAAAGAGTGACGAATTGCATGAAGATGCGCGTGTGGTAAGCCAGCAAGTGATAAACGTTTCGACAAAATTCTCGCTGCTTCTATCCTATGCAACCTATCACCTTTTTTGTTGACAAGCAGGGCCTCCGATTGCCTACCTATAGCATATAAAAATTCGCTTCGCTTTTCAAGATATATCTTTATTCTTTCTTCCAAAACAGGAACAAAGAATACCCTACGCTTTTTTCCGCCCTTGCCTACTACCTCTATGGAAGATATCTGAACAAGTTCTATTGCATCTAACGCAACACATTCTGAAATACGACACCCCGTAGAATACAAAAATTCAAACAATAATTGATCACGATAATCCTCAAAGGTATCAGTATCAAAGTTCAACAAGTACTTCAACTGTGAATTGTCTAACAATGTAGGAAGTCTTTTTTGTTTTTTAAAACACCGCAACAAGGATGCAGGGTTATGATCTACGATCTGTTGTTTGAGAAGAAAGCCGAACCACCCCTTGAGCGACGATATCCTCCTATTGAGCGTGGCGTTACTCTCCCCACGCTGAGAACAATGACGCACAAAGCTCCGTAAGTTATCATGTGTAACATCTACGACAGCAATATTTCCTTTATCCAACCACCCCATAAATTCTTCTAAATCGTGTTTGTACCCTAGTACTGAATTAGTACTGAGCTTTTTGACATGAAATAAATTATCGAAATACCGTAAAAGGTAATCCTGAATCATAGTTATTATCATCGGTAATTTTTCTCAATCACTATACAAAACATCAAAATCGTTGTTTCTTATTACCCGTGCCCCAAATCCGTATAAAGCAAGCGTTCCCTCAAACCCACTTCTCAATCCCGAATCGTGCACCCATAGTTCCCTCCCCTGCTCAATAGCAAAATCTGCAGTAAATAATGCCCCTGATTTTTTGGGAGATTGTACCACCACCGTATTCATCGAGAGTCCACTGATAATTCTGTTTCTTCCAATAAAATGATGTTTTTTGGTAACACATCTCGGCGGCATTTCGCTCACAATTACCCCTCCGTATTCTAACAAACGCGACGCCATGTTTACGTGTTCTTTCGGATACAGACGATCAATACTCGTTCCTAACACTATAATCGCCTGCCCTACTCTTTGCGGTGCTGTTCCACGACCATGTGCCTTCTCTAAACTCGCATACACCCCCCTATGTGCCGCCACATCAATACCATGCGCCAATCCCGAGACGATATTTATGCCCCTTTTGCTATAATACATCCCCATGTTACACGCCACCGAGTTTCCTGCTCTGTCCGATTTTCGAGTTCCGACTATCGAAACATTATATCCTGACAATACATCCTGGTTCCCTTTGATAAACAATACTATAGGAGGATCGGGAATTTTTCTCAGTAAATATGGATACTTACTATCGGTAATACATAATACCGATCCCTTTCCTTCTTGTATCCAACGCAAATCAAAATTGATATCTCGCTCTATTTGTTGATGTTTTGTACTATTCCAACTCGTAGTCCTTACACTTCTTCCCAAAAACCGACTCCAATCATTAATAGTAAATTTTTTCATTTCCGAAATAAAATTGCTGTCACACAACAAAAACCCGACAGCTATATGGTATTTCTCATAACTAGTTAGAAAACTTATCCTATTGGTATAGAGTAAAGATATGAGAATACTTTTGTTGTTTTGTATAATACCCACATATAATATACTCAAATACTATCGTGATTGATTCAATAAAGCATCAAACTTTTACATAAGGGTACCTATAAGAACCTCATAGAGCGTTTTTAGATGTGTCAAATGTATAGAAGACTTCGTTTTTTTACTCATTCCATCTCCTAACTATACATTCGTACTACATCATAATACAAAAATTCACCACCACATAGTAAAGTTCGGCCTTATTGTTCTTGTCCGTCAACAAGCAATGTACCTTTTTTTATGATAAATTCAACAACATTTCCAAAGGCGTTGGCACGATTGGGAGTGAGTATAATATTGATATCGAGCAAAGTAAGAAAATCTCTAATAATCTCGTACCCATCCGACACCAATTCTCCTATAGTGAATTCCGTACACGCATCGGCAATAATTGCCATAAATCCTTTGACCACCATTGCCTGAGATGACCCCCTGATTCTGACACTGTCATCGACACTCTCTACCACGACATACGCTTGCGAAATACAACCAGGCACAAATGCCTCATCATTTCTTTCAACTTCGTCTAATAGAGGGAGTTTATCTCCCAACTTTATAAGATACCGTAACATTTCATTGACATCTAGCTCCTTGATATCGTTGATTTCCTCCGCATACCGTTGGAATTTTTGTTTTGCAGCTTCTACCGACACAACATGCTCCTCATCTATTTTTTGCCGAACCCCGAAAGTTCCACTCACTTTGACCATTCACATTATCTGTTATCTCTATTCCTACTGTCAACAAGAGCTCACGCAGTTGATCGGACAATGCATAATTTTTTTCTGCGCGCGCTTGTGCTCTCATTTGTAATAATTTTGGTACTAACTCTGTAGTCAAATCGTTTGACTGATTGTCCTTTGCACCCGTACTGTTATCATCGACCTGCAAGCCAAGCACTTCAAAATAAAATAACGCAAAGACATATGCACAGGAAATATCTTTTTCATTTTGAGTTTCGTTATCAATATTCAAAATCAAGTCTTTGCTTTTGAACATCTCGGCAACTACGCTAGGAGTATCCAAGTCGTTATCCATATACGACTCAAACTTCTGCAACATTTCTTTCGCTTCGTTGCCTACAATCTGGTATGTATCCCCGAACATAACATTATTCCCTTTAAGTATAACCGTTGCGTGAAGTGCAATCTGGTTCAATTTTATCATTCCCCTCACTACTCCAGACATTGCCTCATCAGACACATCTATAACACTACGATAATGAGCACGTAACAGAAAAAACCTGACGAGTTGTGGACTATACGCTTGAGACAACAGCTCGTGATTCCCATTAAAGAACTGCTCCATCGTGATAAAGTTCCCAGCACTCTTGCTCATTTTCTTGTGGCTAACAGTAATCATGTTGTTGTATAACCAATAATGAGCAGGCGATGCCCCATAGAGTGCATAGGATTGAGCTATCTCTGCTTCGTGATGTGGAAACTGCAAATCAAGCCCACCCCCGTGTATATCGAAAGGATTACCAAGATATTTTTTGCCCATAACACAACATTCAGTATGCCATCCAGGTACACCTCGTTCATTCCACTTTGACGACCAATGCATGCTCATCAAAGGCGACACTTCCTTCCAAAGTGCAAAATCGAGATTATTTTTTTTGTAATCTTGTTTTTTTAACTCCCGCTGCCCCGCCAATAACTCATCTACCTTTTTCCCCGATAACTGTCCATAAATATCGAAGTCTAAGATAAATTTTTTCATATCAAAAAACACATTCCCCTTAGCTTCGTAGGCATAGCCCTTGCGTAATAGATCATCAATAAACTCTTGTTGCTCGACAATATGACCGCTGGCTAGCGGTTCTATCGACGGACTTCGTACATTCAACCTATCCATAGCATTTCTATATCTCAAAGTATAGGTATGAGCAACCTCCATGGGTTCCACACGCATGATGCGTGCCATTTTTTCTACCTTATCCTCACCTTGTTCTCGCTCCTCATCCTCCAAATGTCCAACATCGGTTATATTTCGGACATACCTGACACGGTATCCCTTGTACTCAAGATATCGATACAACACATCAAAACACACAGCCGAACGAGCGTGTCCAAGGTGTGGCTCTCCGTATACCGTTGGCCCACATAAATACATGCCTACAAAATCACTGTGTATGGGAACGAACATCTCCAATGTTCGATTGAGATAATTATAAAACTTCATTCATTACTTATTATAATACATATAGCTCTATGATATAATGATATCGTGAGATGTCCACAATGCCAACACGATGACGACAGAGTACTAGAAACGAGGGTGCTTGGACACGGTGCCATCATACGCCGACGGCGATTCTGTAACAATTGCGACACCCGATTTACTTCTTATGAACGTATAGAAGAACAAATGATTACTGTAATCAAAAAAAGTCATAATAGAGAAGAATTTAGTAGAGATAAATTAGAAAAGGGAATTATGAATGCGGTGAGAAAACGTCCCGTGAGTGTCGCCCAAATACAAAATATGCTAGATGAAATAGAAGAAGAAATACACATAAAGGTAGGTGCTTCAAAAGAAATAGAAGCGTCAACACTGGGTAATCTCGTCATCGACCGCCTCTATAAAATAGATCCAGTGGCATATCTCAGATTCGCATCCGTATACAGAAATTTCGATACGGTTGAACAATTTATCGATGAAATTGCTGGTATATCAAATAAAAAACCCTGACCCCTATTGTCCATCAAGTTTTACAACGGTAGCAATCGTTTTAAAAAATATCCGTAAATCCAAAAAGAAGTTAATATTCTTGATATAGAACAAATCGTAGCAAAGTTTAATCGCTTGGTCGTCAATAGAACTCCCATATCGAAATTTCACCTGTGCCCATCCTGTAAGTCCAGGTTTGATAATATGACGCAACTGGTAGTGTGGTATTTTATCCACCAATTGAATTACAAATTCCATACGTTCAGGTCGAGGACCAATAAAACTCATATCTCCTTTTATAACATTCCAAATCTGAGGCAACTCGTCCAAGCGAGCGCGACGAAGTAGCACACCTATTCGAGTAATCCTCGAGTCTCCCTTGACCGCCCATTGTGCCCCATTCTCTTCAGCATCCATGCGCATAGTACGAAATTTATGTATGATAAACTCTTGATTATTAAAGCCAACTCGTTTTTGAGAAAACACGATAGGCGCCTTTCGTTCTCCAAAACATTTCAATATGACAGCAAGCACTAGCATAACCGGTATCATAAATGGTAACATAACAAATGCCAACAGAATATCGAGTACTCGTTTTGCTGCCATGTACATCCTTCTTGACACAAAATCTAAGTTATTCATAATCCAATATTGACTCGTACTATGAACTGGAATGTATCCAAGCACACGCTCATGGAAGTTTACAATATTAATTATACGAATAGAACGTGGTAACAACTGATACATAGTACCATATAGTTGTGTATACCACATACTTGATGCGACTATTGTTTCTACGTGCCCATCTACAATAGATTTTTCAAACTCCAAGGGGTCGGTGTATATGATGTCTTCAGGTAAGCGTTGTTTTGCTTCATCCAGTATCTCTTTCTTTACAAGCACCCCTAATACTGTATACTTATACCGCTCGTTATAATACAATGCTTTGGCAAGATAGAGTGCATCCTTGTCTGATACCGCCATCATAATCTCGTGCCCATGCAAAAATTTGACAAACAAATAATCCAACAAATGACGCCATACATAATAAGAAATTGAAAATACGGCAGAAAATAGCCCTAAATTTGTTTTTGGTGAAATAAAAAATAGATTAGGAAATACATAAAACACCAGTGTCGTCATAAGAATACATATCGTCAAACACATTATAAATCGAGCGAACTTTGGGGGGGCATCAAAATTGTAAAGGTCAAAGAATGCAAACAATATTACCCAAACAACAAATAATAATCCAAAAATCTTAAGATATTCACTGTACACCGCTGCAAAAACATCGAAATCCGTCCGTACATATATCACCACACTCAAGGATAAAATTAATAATACATAATCACCGAAGAGCGCCAATATTCTTAGAAAACTTCTCATTGCGTTATAGATTGTATCATATTGAAACAATTATTTTTTTGATATAGTATCATTATATGATGAAATTACTTGTACTTACCGCATTTTTAGCTACCTTCGGATGTTTTTCTTCGCTAGTTTTTGCACAAACACCGCACTCTTTGCCTAATCTTTTGGATATAGTGGGAAATCTATCTCAAGAACATCTAAATGAACTATCAAATCAAAAAGAAATCACTAATATTAGCGATAGTAAGGACAAAGAACGTCTATTATACAGACCTGAACTCACAATATTCGATGATATCACGCACTTTGTCTCACAACATAACCCGCATATACTCTACGAAAGTCTCTATTTTTTGAATGTCCCCAACGAAGAAGAACAAGAAGAGTTGTTTCTCAATCTTGCAAATTTACTACGCAATGTACAAGTATTTGCCAGTATTGAATATCAAAACCAAAAAGACGGCAACGTACACCCACTCTTTAATTCGTCTGAAGTCATTGAATCACCCAACAAACCAAATATAGTAGATGGACTTTCAGTGTTCACTTCTGTCCCCATCAAACCCATCCAAGAAAAAATTTATGTACTACAAGGTATGCCACCATTCGGAATGGTTACTTCGAGATATCAATATAAATTTGAATATTACTACGCGGAGTTTATCGGAAACAATACATCGCCAGTCAAATATCACACTCGTCTCGGAAATATAACAGCGGTACAAGAAAACAATATGTTCACTTCCGCGTGGATGTTGCGCACACAAGAAGGAATACTGCTCTACGGAGTAGGAGCGGTGAGAACTTCTACTATGGCGAGTATCTTTGGAAAAGTAATAGAAAACAGTTTTTCCAGCAGGATGATGGGTTTTTTCAAATGGATGAATAAAGAAATTAGTACAAAGGAACAAGAACACTCTAAAGAACATACACAAATTACCACCCACTAATTGCAATATAAAATACAATTCCTGCTATAATCAATACAAGAAAAGATGTATATCTTCAGAAATATAGCACAACTTATTATCTGTATTTTTCTCACGCTTTCGCCATTCTATACAATTATCGCTCAAGAGTCAGAAGATGCGAACCGCGCTCTCCAAGAAAAAGTAGGGTATATGTCCCAAGCAGAAGGTCTGATAATCTCGGAAATCGAAATTATCAAACCTAAGCGTTCGCAAGTCGAATACATTAGAAGTCTCGCACAAATAGAAAGCGGTGATATCTATACCCTGGATTTACACAAATCCATCTATATCAACATTTGGAAATCTGGCATTCACAGCGATATTACCATTACTCCAACGATTTTACAAAATGATACCGTCAAAATTACAATCTCGGTCAAGGACAAATGGACATTAATACCTATACCTATCTTTATCACTACTCCGGGTTATACAGAGGGAGGAATAGCAATCGCAGAAAGAAATCTTTTTGGATACGGGAAAACTATAGTGGCCGTTGGAATATACGGTACCACTCGATACTTTTTCAATTTACTATATCAAGATAAAAAAGTTTTTAATAGTAAATTCAGTCTTAATTTTATCAACTATGGCGGAGTGTCTACCTATACCGATTCCCAACATGGAAACTCAACTTTGCACAATCCTGACAACGAGAAGGTCAACAAAGTAGTCAGAAAAACCCAAGGGTTCAATACAGCAAGCTTTGCCCAACTCTATTATAATTTCAATAACGGATTTTCTCCCTACACCTTGCTCGCTTTCACATATTTTGACAATACCATAGTGCAGGATCAAAATTTCCAGAGTACCAAAAACCGCATGCCTTCAACATGGAGTATACCATTGTACGCGGGGACAAAATATAATACTCTCTCACCCTATGGAATACTCTCTAAAGGAGCAGACGTGGATGTACAATATTCATTCTCTACCCTAAAAGCTCCCACCCAGGATTTCTATCATATTATCAAAGGAAATGCAGCGTACCACATTGGTGTCGATAAAAAGCAAATCAACCTCATATCGTTATATGCAGATGGGGCTCTTGGTAACGCCCCCTTAATTTTGCAAGGCGGTCACGGAGGTACCAATACATCAAGGAGCATCTCTACCAAGTCCGTTCGTTCTACTCGATTCATAGCAGGGGCAACCGAACATACTATTGTCGTGTGGAGGAACAACTTTGGTGGAATATTTACAAGTTATGGGGGAGATATTTCCTTGTACGAAGTCACTGACTACGACGAAATAGACTCTCCAATAACCAACGGTGGAGTATTTATCAGCTCGGGCTTTTTAATAAACAAAATCGCTATTCCTGCAGTAAAAGTAATACTCGGCTACAACGTACCTGGAGAATATCTTACGTATTCTTTCAGCATTGCTACAAACTAATCCTACGTAAAAATAAGAGTTATTTATCTACTAATCAGACAATTCATAGTCATACTACTGGTGATGGTGCCCAGGAATATCGCCACGTGCGGATGCTTCACGCTTGAGTGCTTTCAACAGTATCTGTTCGTGTACATGCTCAAACTTTTCCGCGTACGTATGTACGCCTTCTGGTTTCATATCAGCGTGCGTGTATAGATAATCTTCCCATCTTCTGTGCGTTCTCAAAAATTGCTCTGCATTTTTTTTTCCTAGCTCTGTACAACAATATTCATTATTCTTATACTGAACCTGCTTGGTAAATAACAAATAATGCTTTGCAAGAAACATTAAAATCATATTGATACGCCCTGTAAAGATAGACTCCTTTACCAATTCTCTAATATCGGACACTGCCAAATTTTTTACTTGCTGACTAAGCAAACGTTTGAGAATGTCGTCACGAGCAATTTCAAATTGACTCACGAACAATCGTAGTTTAAGAAGTAATATCCCTTTGGGAGAAACAAAGATTGTTAAAAAAAGAATCACACCCAAGACCACCGTAATACTACCCACTGTATTGGTATCAACAAATCCAAATTTTGGGGGAATGGTAATGGCAACAATGTGTCCAAGTACTGTAGAAATTGAAGATACAATTACACTCCATAGTATTACAAATTTCATACGATGAGAAAGCAATAAAGCAATAACTTGTGGAACCACTAACAATGCAATAATGAGTATGCTTCCCACGCTTTCAAAAGCAAGCACAGTGCTAACGGCTACTAATGTAATATGCAAATATCGCATCCATTGTACCCTGATGCCAATAGTTTTTGCAAAAAGGGCATCAAATATACTTGCGTGTAGCTTTCTGAAAATCAAACAGATCACTATCAAATTGACTACCAACCCTAATCCATTTGTGAGAACAGCGCGCGGGACGGAAAAACTCGCAATCGCTATGATGTCGAGTGGCGTGAGTTCTACTGCTCCAAACAGTACGCAAGACGGGTCTAAATCAACCGAACTCGACACCGTCGCTATTAGCAATAGTCCGAGCGCAAATAGTCCCGAGAATACTACACCTAACGAGGCATTCTTGTCTATTTTTCTGTTCTGTGCGATATATTCGGTCAAAACAGCGGTGAGTACTCCCATGACCACAGCCCCAACTATCATAAACACATTATCTCTTGTACCAGTTATAATATAGCCCAAGGCAATACCTGGGAGTACTGCGTGGCTAATACCATCGCCCAGCATACTTTCTTTTCTCAATACGAGTGGTAATCCAACGATTACTGCGGACATTGCAACAATCAAGACATCAACAACTATCCACGTATCCACTATAGTCCATGTAATCATAGCGTGTCCCCGCCCTTCCCATGCACAGTTCCATACAAAATATGTGGCGAAGGTGGAATACGATCTATTGAAGACTTCCCTTGCTCAATTTTCGAAAGGGTTTGTTCTAGTACAAAGGTTAAATCTTCCCCCAATATATGCTCAACCTTGTCTGCGCTATAATCCACCTGATCGGGGCTTGCATTGGTGTGATACATCAAATACGCTTCCCATAGTCTGTGGTTTCTAAGCACTCGAATCGCTGCTGCCCTCCCTTCTGGAGTAAGACTTACGGTGTTTCCCACCACAGTAACAAACTTTGCACGCTCTAATTTTCGTAATTGCGACTGTAATGCCGTGGAAGACGTATCAAATAGTGACTCCAATGTGTTTTTGTGTATTGACTGTACTGGTTCAATTTCCGACTTCTTTTGCTCCTCAAAATACTCAAACATTACACGTAATATGTGCTCCATTTGTATCTTGAAAGTAAACCTTCTCCTTTCCAAAAATTTGATGACAATTCCACGCTTGCTTCCAAAAAATAAACTTATAACAAATATTATTTCTAACACCGTAACGATAACTGCTCCAGTTGGCAATCTGGTAGATTGTGCACTCAAATGCCCTCCTACATATCCACTCGCTACCCCAACAAACACAGATATCAATAGTAATTGATTGAGACGATTTGACCAAAACTTAGCAATGACTACAGGAATAATAAACAATGCACTCACCATGAGTAGACCAATCGCCTGTATACCGACAATAACCTGCAACAATACGAGACTTAACATCACAAAGTCTAATCGTCTACTCTGTATTCCTAATGAACACGCATATTCATTATCAAAACACAATATAGTAATTTTTCGTTTTTTCCAAATGATGATAAATAAAATCAACATTGACATCACTATAAACAAATACGTATCGCTCCGTTGCAAGGAGGCAGTATTGCCATATATATAGGTGAATAGCCCCGCAGTACTACCTACGTCTATTCTCTGTGCCATACCCAATAAAAATACCCCAAAGCCAAAAAACAAACTCAGTATTGTCGCTTGAATGGCGTCTGATTTTAAGCGCGTATACTTCTGCAAAAAAATCATAATGCATACAGCAAACAGAGTACTCAACACCGCTCCTACTAACAACACCAATAGTTGCTTGCTCAAAACGATG
>CAKLPP020000016.1:0-19994 GCA_922989275.2 Gari tellinella
GTAGTTCGACAACATAGGGGTCGCTTTCCAAATTTAAATGACGGCATAAACTGTTCTAACGCCGGTCGCAGATACCATTCAAACGGCATGTGGTGTTGGACTCATGTGTTAGGCCAGTTTTGTGCACAAACAGTATTTCGACTGCATAGGGGTTTGTTTTCCAAATTTAAATGAGAGTATTTGTGTATTTGTGTATTAAATAGCCCGTCTAACTTGAGTCGCTGGTACCATTGGGGTTTAAACATGTCGTCTGCTTGAATATATTGAATAACTCACCGCTAACTGTTTCGCGCGTCCCTCGCGGCGTCCGTTCGTACTTGCGTCGCGGCGTCCGTTCGTACTTGCGTCGCGGCGTCCGTTCTATTGTTTTTAACCCCCCCCCGGCGGTATGGTACCAGGCCAGGCTGAAATCTTTATTGCAGCATAAACTGTTCTAACGCGGGTCACAGATACCATTCGAACGACATGTGGTATTGGATTCGTTCGTTCGTTAGGCCAGTTTTGTGCACAAACAGTAGTTCGACAACATAGGGGTCGCTTTCCAAATTTAAATGACGGCATAAACTGTTCTAACGCCGGTCGCAGATACCATTCAAACGGCATGTGGTGTTGGACTCATGTGTTAGGCCAGTTTTGTGCACAAACAGTATTTCGACTGCATAGGGGTTTGTTTTCCAAATTTAAATGAGAGTATTTGTGTATTTGTGTATTAAATAGCCCGTCTAACTTGAGTCGCTGGTACCATTGGGGTTTAAACATGTCGTCTGCTTGAATATATTGAATAACTCACCGCTAACTGTTTCGCGCGTCCCTCGCGGCGTCCGTTCGTACTTGCGTCGCGGCGTCCGTTCGTACTTGCGTCGCGGCGTCCGTTCTATTGTTTTTAACCCCCCCCCGGCGGTATGGTACCAGGCCAGGCTGAAATCTTTATTGCAGCATAAACTGTTCTAACGCGGGTCACAGATACCATTCGAACGACATGTGGTATTGGATTCGTTCGTTCGTTAGGCCAGTTTTGTGCACAAACAGTAGTTCGACAACATAGGGGTCGCTTTCCAAATTTAAATGACGGCATAAACTGTTCTAACGCCGGTCGCAGATACCATTCAAACGGCATGTGGTGTTGGACTCATGTGTTAGGCCAGTTTTGTGCACAAACAGTATTTCGACTGCATAGGGGTTTGTTTTCCAAATTTAAATGAGAGTATTTGTGTATTTGTGTATTAAATAGCCCGTCTAACTTGAGTCGCTGGTACCATTGGGGTTTAAACATGTCGTCTGCTTGAATATATTGAATAACTCACCGCTAACTGTTTCGCGCGTCCCTCGCGGCGTCCGTTCGTACTTGCGTCGCGGCGTCCGTTCGTACTTGCGTCGCGGCGTCCGTTCTATTGTTTTTAACCCCCCCCCGGCGGTATGGTACCAGGCCAGGCTGAAATCTTTATTGCAGCATAAACTGTTCTAACGCGGGTCACAGATACCATTCGAACGACATGTGGTATTGGATTCGTTCGTTCGTTAGGCCAGTTTTGTGCACAAACAGTAGTTCGACAACATAGGGGTCGCTTTCCAAATTTAAATGACGGCATAAACTGTTCTAACGCCGGTCGCAGATACCATTCAAACGGCATGTGGTGTTGGACTCATGTGTTAGGCCAGTTTTGTGCACAAACAGTATTTCGACTGCATAGGGGTTTGTTTTCCAAATTTAAATGAGAGTATTTGTGTATTTGTGTATTAAATAGCCCGTCTAACTTGAGTCGCTGGTACCATTGGGGTTTAAACATGTCGTCTGCTTGAATATATTGAATAACTCACCGCTAACTGTTTCGCGCGTCCCTCGCGGCGTCCGTTCGTACTTGCGTCGCGGCGTCCGTTCGTACTTGCGTCGCGGCGTCCGTTCTATTGTTTTTAACCCCCCCCCGGCGGTATGGTACCAGGCCAGGCTGAAATCTTTATTGCAGCATAAACTGTTCTAACGCGGGTCACAGATACCATTCGAACGACATGTGGTATTGGATTCGTTCGTTCGTTAGGCCAGTTTTGTGCACAAACAGTAGTTCGACAACATAGGGGTCGCTTTCCAAATTTAAATGACGGCATAAACTGTTCTAACGCCGGTCGCAGATACCATTCAAACGGCATGTGGTGTTGGACTCATGTGTTAGGCCAGTTTTGTGCACAAACAGTATTTCGACTGCATAGGGGTTTGTTTTCCAAATTTAAATGAGAGTATTTGTGTATTTGTGTATTAAATAGCCCGTCTAACTTGAGTCGCTGGTACCATTGGGGTTTAAACATGTCGTCTGCTTGAATATATTGAATAACTCACCGCTAACTGTTTCGCGCGTCCCTCGCGGCGTCCGTTCGTACTTGCGTCGCGGCGTCCGTTCGTACTTGCGTCGCGGCGTCCGTTCTATTGTTTTTAACCCCCCCCCGGCGGTATGGTACCAGGCCAGGCTGAAATCTTTATTGCAGCATAAACTGTTCTAACGCGGGTCACAGATACCATTCGAACGACATGTGGTATTGGATTCGTTCGTTCGTTAGGCCAGTTTTGTGCACAAACAGTAGTTCGACAACATAGGGGTCGCTTTCCAAATTTAAATGACGGCATAAACTGTTCTAACGCCGGTCGCAGATACCATTCAAACGGCATGTGGTGTTGGACTCATGTGTTAGGCCAGTTTTGTGCACAAACAGTATTTCGACTGCATAGGGGTTTGTTTTCCAAATTTAAATGAGAGTATTTGTGTATTTGTGTATTAAATAGCCCGTCTAACTTGAGTCGCTGGTACCATTGGGGTTTAAACATGTCGTCTGCTTGAATATATTGAATAACTCACCGCTAACTGTTTCGCGCGTCCCTCGCGGCGTCCGTTCGTACTTGCGTCGCGGCGTCCGTTCGTACTTGCGTCGCGGCGTCCGTTCTATTGTTTTTAACCCCCCCCCGGCGGTATGGTACCAGGCCAGGCTGAAATCTTTATTGCAGCATAAACTGTTCTAACGCGGGTCACAGATACCATTCGAACGACATGTGGTATTGGATTCGTTCGTTCGTTAGGCCAGTTTTGTGCACAAACAGTAGTTCGACAACATAGGGGTCGCTTTCCAAATTTAAATGACGGCATAAACTGTTCTAACGCCGGTCGCAGATACCATTCAAACGGCATGTGGTGTTGGACTCATGTGTTAGGCCAGTTTTGTGCACAAACAGTATTTCGACTGCATAGGGGTTTGTTTTCCAAATTTAAATGAGAGTATTTGTGTATTTGTGTATTAAATAGCCCGTCTAACTTGAGTCGCTGGTACCATTGGGGTTTAAACATGTCGTCTGCTTGAATATATTGAATAACTCACCGCTAACTGTTTCGCGCGTCCCTCGCGGCGTCCGTTCGTACTTGCGTCGCGGCGTCCGTTCGTACTTGCGTCGCGGCGTCCGTTCTATTGTTTTTAACCCCCCCCCGGCGGTATGGTACCAGGCCAGGCTGAAATCTTTATTGCAGCATAAACTGTTCTAACGCGGGTCACAGATACCATTCGAACGACATGTGGTATTGGATTCGTTCGTTCGTTAGGCCAGTTTTGTGCACAAACAGTAGTTCGACAACATAGGGGTCGCTTTCCAAATTTAAATGACGGCATAAACTGTTCTAACGCCGGTCGCAGATACCATTCAAACGGCATGTGGTGTTGGACTCATGTGTTAGGCCAGTTTTGTGCACAAACAGTATTTCGACTGCATAGGGGTTTGTTTTCCAAATTTAAATGAGAGTATTTGTGTATTTGTGTATTAAATAGCCCGTCTAACTTGAGTCGCTGGTACCATTGGGGTTTAAACATGTCGTCTGCTTGAATATATTGAATAACTCACCGCTAACTGTTTCGCGCGTCCCTCGCGGCGTCCGTTCGTACTTGCGTCGCGGCGTCCGTTCGTACTTGCGTCGCGGCGTCCGTTCTATTGTTTTTAACCCCCCCCCGGCGGTATGGTACCAGGCCAGGCTGAAATCTTTATTGCAGCATAAACTGTTCTAACGCGGGTCACAGATACCATTCGAACGACATGTGGTATTGGATTCGTTCGTTCGTTAGGCCAGTTTTGTGCACAAACAGTAGTTCGACAACATAGGGGTCGCTTTCCAAATTTAAATGACGGCATAAACTGTTCTAACGCCGGTCGCAGATACCATTCAAACGGCATGTGGTGTTGGACTCATGTGTTAGGCCAGTTTTGTGCACAAACAGTATTTCGACTGCATAGGGGTTTGTTTTCCAAATTTAAATGAGAGTATTTGTGTATTTGTGTATTAAATAGCCCGTCTAACTTGAGTCGCTGGTACCATTGGGGTTTAAACATGTCGTCTGCTTGAATATATTGAATAACTCACCGCTAACTGTTTCGCGCGTCCCTCGCGGCGTCCGTTCGTACTTGCGTCGCGGCGTCCGTTCGTACTTGCGTCGCGGCGTCCGTTCTATTGTTTTTAACCCCCCCCCGGCGGTATGGTACCAGGCCAGGCTGAAATCTTTATTGCAGCATAAACTGTTCTAACGCGGGTCACAGATACCATTCGAACGACATGTGGTATTGGATTCGTTCGTTCGTTAGGCCAGTTTTGTGCACAAACAGTAGTTCGACAACATAGGGGTCGCTTTCCAAATTTAAATGACGGCATAAACTGTTCTAACGCCGGTCGCAGATACCATTCAAACGGCATGTGGTGTTGGACTCATGTGTTAGGCCAGTTTTGTGCACAAACAGTATTTCGACTGCATAGGGGTTTGTTTTCCAAATTTAAATGAGAGTATTTGTGTATTTGTGTATTAAATAGCCCGTCTAACTTGAGTCGCTGGTACCATTGGGGTTTAAACATGTCGTCTGCTTGAATATATTGAATAACTCACCGCTAACTGTTTCGCGCGTCCCTCGCGGCGTCCGTTCGTACTTGCGTCGCGGCGTCCGTTCGTACTTGCGTCGCGGCGTCCGTTCTATTGTTTTTAACCCCCCCCCGGCGGTATGGTACCAGGCCAGGCTGAAATCTTTATTGCAGCATAAACTGTTCTAACGCGGGTCACAGATACCATTCGAACGACATGTGGTATTGGATTCGTTCGTTCGTTAGGCCAGTTTTGTGCACAAACAGTAGTTCGACAACATAGGGGTCGCTTTCCAAATTTAAATGACGGCATAAACTGTTCTAACGCCGGTCGCAGATACCATTCAAACGGCATGTGGTGTTGGACTCATGTGTTAGGCCAGTTTTGTGCACAAACAGTATTTCGACTGCATAGGGGTTTGTTTTCCAAATTTAAATGAGAGTATTTGTGTATTTGTGTATTAAATAGCCCGTCTAACTTGAGTCGCTGGTACCATTGGGGTTTAAACATGTCGTCTGCTTGAATATATTGAATAACTCACCGCTAACTGTTTCGCGCGTCCCTCGCGGCGTCCGTTCGTACTTGCGTCGCGGCGTCCGTTCGTACTTGCGTCGCGGCGTCCGTTCTATTGTTTTTAACCCCCCCCCGGCGGTATGGTACCAGGCCAGGCTGAAATCTTTATTGCAGCATAAACTGTTCTAACGCGGGTCACAGATACCATTCGAACGACATGTGGTATTGGATTCGTTCGTTCGTTAGGCCAGTTTTGTGCACAAACAGTAGTTCGACAACATAGGGGTCGCTTTCCAAATTTAAATGACGGCATAAACTGTTCTAACGCCGGTCGCAGATACCATTCAAACGGCATGTGGTGTTGGACTCATGTGTTAGGCCAGTTTTGTGCACAAACAGTATTTCGACTGCATAGGGGTTTGTTTTCCAAATTTAAATGAGAGTATTTGTGTATTTGTGTATTAAATAGCCCGTCTAACTTGAGTCGCTGGTACCATTGGGGTTTAAACATGTCGTCTGCTTGAATATATTGAATAACTCACCGCTAACTGTTTCGCGCGTCCCTCGCGGCGTCCGTTCGTACTTGCGTCGCGGCGTCCGTTCGTACTTGCGTCGCGGCGTCCGTTCTATTGTTTTTAACCCCCCCCCGGCGGTATGGTACCAGGCCAGGCTGAAATCTTTATTGCAGCATAAACTGTTCTAACGCGGGTCACAGATACCATTCGAACGACATGTGGTATTGGATTCGTTCGTTCGTTAGGCCAGTTTTGTGCACAAACAGTAGTTCGACAACATAGGGGTCGCTTTCCAAATTTAAATGACGGCATAAACTGTTCTAACGCCGGTCGCAGATACCATTCAAACGGCATGTGGTGTTGGACTCATGTGTTAGGCCAGTTTTGTGCACAAACAGTATTTCGACTGCATAGGGGTTTGTTTTCCAAATTTAAATGAGAGTATTTGTGTATTTGTGTATTAAATAGCCCGTCTAACTTGAGTCGCTGGTACCATTGGGGTTTAAACATGTCGTCTGCTTGAATATATTGAATAACTCACCGCTAACTGTTTCGCGCGTCCCTCGCGGCGTCCGTTCGTACTTGCGTCGCGGCGTCCGTTCGTACTTGCGTCGCGGCGTCCGTTCTATTGTTTTTAACCCCCCCCCGGCGGTATGGTACCAGGCCAGGCTGAAATCTTTATTGCAGCATAAACTGTTCTAACGCGGGTCACAGATACCATTCGAACGACATGTGGTATTGGATTCGTTCGTTCGTTAGGCCAGTTTTGTGCACAAACAGTAGTTCGACAACATAGGGGTCGCTTTCCAAATTTAAATGACGGCATAAACTGTTCTAACGCCGGTCGCAGATACCATTCAAACGGCATGTGGTGTTGGACTCATGTGTTAGGCCAGTTTTGTGCACAAACAGTATTTCGACTGCATAGGGGTTTGTTTTCCAAATTTAAATGAGAGTATTTGTGTATTTGTGTATTAAATAGCCCGTCTAACTTGAGTCGCTGGTACCATTGGGGTTTAAACATGTCGTCTGCTTGAATATATTGAATAACTCACCGCTAACTGTTTCGCGCGTCCCTCGCGGCGTCCGTTCGTACTTGCGTCGCGGCGTCCGTTCGTACTTGCGTCGCGGCGTCCGTTCTATTGTTTTTAACCCCCCCCCGGCGGTATGGTACCAGGCCAGGCTGAAATCTTTATTGCAGCATAAACTGTTCTAACGCGGGTCACAGATACCATTCGAACGACATGTGGTATTGGATTCGTTCGTTCGTTAGGCCAGTTTTGTGCACAAACAGTAGTTCGACAACATAGGGGTCGCTTTCCAAATTTAAATGACGGCATAAACTGTTCTAACGCCGGTCGCAGATACCATTCAAACGGCATGTGGTGTTGGACTCATGTGTTAGGCCAGTTTTGTGCACAAACAGTATTTCGACTGCATAGGGGTTTGTTTTCCAAATTTAAATGAGAGTATTTGTGTATTTGTGTATTAAATAGCCCGTCTAACTTGAGTCGCTGGTACCATTGGGGTTTAAACATGTCGTCTGCTTGAATATATTGAATAACTCACCGCTAACTGTTTCGCGCGTCCCTCGCGGCGTCCGTTCGTACTTGCGTCGCGGCGTCCGTTCGTACTTGCGTCGCGGCGTCCGTTCTATTGTTTTTAACCCCCCCCCGGCGGTATGGTACCAGGCCAGGCTGAAATCTTTATTGCAGCATAAACTGTTCTAACGCGGGTCACAGATACCATTCGAACGACATGTGGTATTGGATTCGTTCGTTCGTTAGGCCAGTTTTGTGCACAAACAGTAGTTCGACAACATAGGGGTCGCTTTCCAAATTTAAATGACGGCATAAACTGTTCTAACGCCGGTCGCAGATACCATTCAAACGGCATGTGGTGTTGGACTCATGTGTTAGGCCAGTTTTGTGCACAAACAGTATTTCGACTGCATAGGGGTTTGTTTTCCAAATTTAAATGAGAGTATTTGTGTATTTGTGTATTAAATAGCCCGTCTAACTTGAGTCGCTGGTACCATTGGGGTTTAAACATGTCGTCTGCTTGAATATATTGAATAACTCACCGCTAACTGTTTCGCGCGTCCCTCGCGGCGTCCGTTCGTACTTGCGTCGCGGCGTCCGTTCGTACTTGCGTCGCGGCGTCCGTTCTATTGTTTTTAACCCCCCCCCGGCGGTATGGTACCAGGCCAGGCTGAAATCTTTATTGCAGCATAAACTGTTCTAACGCGGGTCACAGATACCATTCGAACGACATGTGGTATTGGATTCGTTCGTTCGTTAGGCCAGTTTTGTGCACAAACAGTAGTTCGACAACATAGGGGTCGCTTTCCAAATTTAAATGACGGCATAAACTGTTCTAACGCCGGTCGCAGATACCATTCAAACGGCATGTGGTGTTGGACTCATGTGTTAGGCCAGTTTTGTGCACAAACAGTATTTCGACTGCATAGGGGTTTGTTTTCCAAATTTAAATGAGAGTATTTGTGTATTTGTGTATTAAATAGCCCGTCTAACTTGAGTCGCTGGTACCATTGGGGTTTAAACATGTCGTCTGCTTGAATATATTGAATAACTCACCGCTAACTGTTTCGCGCGTCCCTCGCGGCGTCCGTTCGTACTTGCGTCGCGGCGTCCGTTCGTACTTGCGTCGCGGCGTCCGTTCTATTGTTTTTAACCCCCCCCCGGCGGTATGGTACCAGGCCAGGCTGAAATCTTTATTGCAGCATAAACTGTTCTAACGCGGGTCACAGATACCATTCGAACGACATGTGGTATTGGATTCGTTCGTTCGTTAGGCCAGTTTTGTGCACAAACAGTAGTTCGACAACATAGGGGTCGCTTTCCAAATTTAAATGACGGCATAAACTGTTCTAACGCCGGTCGCAGATACCATTCAAACGGCATGTGGTGTTGGACTCATGTGTTAGGCCAGTTTTGTGCACAAACAGTATTTCGACTGCATAGGGGTTTGTTTTCCAAATTTAAATGAGAGTATTTGTGTATTTGTGTATTAAATAGCCCGTCTAACTTGAGTCGCTGGTACCATTGGGGTTTAAACATGTCGTCTGCTTGAATATATTGAATAACTCACCGCTAACTGTTTCGCGCGTCCCTCGCGGCGTCCGTTCGTACTTGCGTCGCGGCGTCCGTTCGTACTTGCGTCGCGGCGTCCGTTCTATTGTTTTTAACCCCCCCCCGGCGGTATGGTACCAGGCCAGGCTGAAATCTTTATTGCAGCATAAACTGTTCTAACGCGGGTCACAGATACCATTCGAACGACATGTGGTATTGGATTCGTTCGTTCGTTAGGCCAGTTTTGTGCACAAACAGTAGTTCGACAACATAGGGGTCGCTTTCCAAATTTAAATGACGGCATAAACTGTTCTAACGCCGGTCGCAGATACCATTCAAACGGCATGTGGTGTTGGACTCATGTGTTAGGCCAGTTTTGTGCACAAACAGTATTTCGACTGCATAGGGGTTTGTTTTCCAAATTTAAATGAGAGTATTTGTGTATTTGTGTATTAAATAGCCCGTCTAACTTGAGTCGCTGGTACCATTGGGGTTTAAACATGTCGTCTGCTTGAATATATTGAATAACTCACCGCTAACTGTTTCGCGCGTCCCTCGCGGCGTCCGTTCGTACTTGCGTCGTGGCGTCCGTTCGTACTTGCGTCGCGGCGTCCGTTCTATTGTTTTTAACCCCCCCCCGGCGGTATGGTACCAGGCCAGGCTGAAATCTTTATTGCAGCATAAACTGTTCTAACGCGGGTCACAGATACCATTCGAACGACATGTGGTATTGGATTCGTTCGTTCGTTAGGCCAGTTTTGTGCACAAACAGTAGTTCGACAACATAGGGGTCGCTTTCCAAATTTAAATGACGGCATAAACTGTTCTAACGCCGGTCGCAGATACCATTCAAACGGCATGTGGTGTTGGACTCATGTGTTAGGCCAGTTTTGTGCACAAACAGTATTTCGACTGCATAGGGGTTTGTTTTCCAAATTTAAATGAGAGTATTTGTGTATTTGTGTATTAAATAGCCCGTCTAACTTGAGTCGCTGGTACCATTGGGGTTTAAACATGTCGTCTGCTTGAATATATTGAATAACTCACCGCTAACTGTTTCGCGCGTCCCTCGCGGCGTCCGTTCGTACTTGCGTCGCGGCGTCCGTTCGTACTTGCGTCGCGGCGTCCGTTCTATTGTTTTTAACCCCCCCCCGGCGGTATGGTACCAGGCCAGGCTGAAATCTTTATTGCAGCATAAACTGTTCTAACGCGGGTCACAGATACCATTCGAACGACATGTGGTATTGGATTCGTTCGTTCGTTAGGCCAGTTTTGTGCACAAACAGTAGTTCGACAACATAGGGGTCGCTTTCCAAATTTAAATGACGGCATAAACTGTTCTAACGCCGGTCGCAGATACCATTCAAACGGCATGTGGTGTTGGACTCATGTGTTAGGCCAGTTTTGTGCACAAACAGTATTTCGACTGCATAGGGGTTTGTTTTCCAAATTTAAATGAGAGTATTTGTGTATTTGTGTATTAAATAGCCCGTCTAACTTGAGTCGCTGGTACCATTGGGGTTTAAACATGTCGTCTGCTTGAATATATTGAATAACTCACCGCTAACTGTTTCGCGCGTCCCTCGCGGCGTCCGTTCGTACTTGCGTCGCGGCGTCCGTTCGTACTTGCGTCGCGGCGTCCGTTCTATTGTTTTTAACCCCCCCCCGGCGGTATGGTACCAGGCCAGGCTGAAATCTTTATTGCAGCATAAACTGTTCTAACGCGGGTCACAGATACCATTCGAACGACATGTGGTATTGGATTCGTTCGTTCGTTAGGCCAGTTTTGTGCACAAACAGTAGTTCGACAACATAGGGGTCGCTTTCCAAATTTAAATGACGGCATAAACTGTTCTAACGCCGGTCGCAGATACCATTCAAACGGCATGTGGTGTTGGACTCATGTGTTAGGCCAGTTTTGTGCACAAACAGTATTTCGACTGCATAGGGGTTTGTTTTCCAAATTTAAATGAGAGTATTTGTGTATTTGTGTATTAAATAGCCCGTCTAACTTGAGTCGCTGGTACCATTGGGGTTTAAACATGTCGTCTGCTTGAATATATTGAATAACTCACCGCTAACTGTTTCGCGCGTCCCTCGCGGCGTCCGTTCGTACTTGCGTCGCGGCGTCCGTTCGTACTTGCGTCGCGGCGTCCGTTCTATTGTTTTTAACCCCCCCCCGGCGGTATGGTACCAGGCCAGGCTGAAATCTTTATTGCAGCATAAACTGTTCTAACGCGGGTCACAGATACCATTCGAACGACATGTGGTATTGGATTCGTTCGTTCGTTAGGCCAGTTTTGTGCACAAACAGTAGTTCGACAACATAGGGGTCGCTTTCCAAATTTAAATGACGGCATAAACTGTTCTAACGCCGGTCGCAGATACCATTCAAACGGCATGTGGTGTTGGACTCATGTGTTAGGCCAGTTTTGTGCACAAACAGTATTTCGACTGCATAGGGGTTTGTTTTCCAAATTTAAATGAGAGTATTTGTGTATTTGTGTATTAAATAGCCCGTCTAACTTGAGTCGCTGGTACCATTGGGGTTTAAACATGTCGTCTGCTTGAATATATTGAATAACTCACCGCTAACTGTTTCGCGCGTCCCTCGCGGCGTCCGTTCGTACTTGCGTCGCGGCGTCCGTTCGTACTTGCGTCGCGGCGTCCGTTCTATTGTTTTTAACCCCCCCCCGGCGGTATGGTACCAGGCCAGGCTGAAATCTTTATTGCAGCATAAACTGTTCTAACGCGGGTCACAGATACCATTCGAACGACATGTGGTATTGGATTCGTTCGTTCGTTAGGCCAGTTTTGTGCACAAACAGTAGTTCGACAACATAGGGGTCGCTTTCCAAATTTAAATGACGGCATAAACTGTTCTAACGCCGGTCGCAGATACCATTCAAACGGCATGTGGTGTTGGACTCATGTGTTAGGCCAGTTTTGTGCACAAACAGTATTTCGACTGCATAGGGGTTTGTTTTCCAAATTTAAATGAGAGTATTTGTGTATTTGTGTATTAAATAGCCCGTCTAACTTGAGTCGCTGGTACCATTGGGGTTTAAACATGTCGTCTGCTTGAATATATTGAATAACTCACCGCTAACTGTTTCGCGCGTCCCTCGCGGCGTCCGTTCGTACTTGCGTCGCGGCGTCCGTTCGTACTTGCGTCGCGGCGTCCGTTCTATTGTTTTTAACCCCCCCCCGGCGGTATGGTACCAGGCCAGGCTGAAATCTTTATTGCAGCATAAACTGTTCTAACGCGGGTCACAGATACCATTCGAACGACATGTGGTATTGGATTCGTTCGTTCGTTAGGCCAGTTTTGTGCACAAACAGTAGTTCGACAACATAGGGGTCGCTTTCCAAATTTAAATGACGGCATAAACTGTTCTAACGCCGGTCGCAGATACCATTCAAACGGCATGTGGTGTTGGACTCATGTGTTAGGCCAGTTTTGTGCACAAACAGTATTTCGACTGCATAGGGGTTTGTTTTCCAAATTTAAATGAGAGTATTTGTGTATTTGTGTATTAAATAGCCCGTCTAACTTGAGTCGCTGGTACCATTGGGGTTTAAACATGTCGTCTGCTTGAATATATTGAATAACTCACCGCTAACTGTTTCGCGCGTCCCTCGCGGCGTCCGTTCGTACTTGCGTCGCGGCGTCCGTTCGTACTTGCGTCGCGGCGTCCGTTCTATTGTTTTTAACCCCCCCCCGGCGGTATGGTACCAGGCCAGGCTGAAATCTTTATTGCAGCATAAACTGTTCTAACGCGGGTCACAGATACCATTCGAACGACATGTGGTATTGGATTCGTTCGTTCGTTAGGCCAGTTTTGTGCACAAACAGTAGTTCGACAACATAGGGGTCGCTTTCCAAATTTAAATGACGGCATAAACTGTTCTAACGCCGGTCGCAGATACCATTCAAACGGCATGTGGTGTTGGACTCATGTGTTAGGCCAGTTTTGTGCACAAACAGTATTTCGACTGCATAGGGGTTTGTTTTCCAAATTTAAATGAGAGTATTTGTGTATTTGTGTATTAAATAGCCCGTCTAACTTGAGTCGCTGGTACCATTGGGGTTTAAACATGTCGTCTGCTTGAATATATTGAATAACTCACCGCTAACTGTTTCGCGCGTCCCTCGCGGCGTCCGTTCGTACTTGCGTCGCGGCGTCCGTTCGTACTTGCGTCGCGGCGTCCGTTCTATTGTTTTTAACCCCCCCCCGGCGGTATGGTACCAGGCCAGGCTGAAATCTTTATTGCAGCATAAACTGTTCTAACGCGGGTCACAGATACCATTCGAACGACATGTGGTATTGGATTCGTTCGTTCGTTAGGCCAGTTTTGTGCACAAACAGTAGTTCGACAACATAGGGGTCGCTTTCCAAATTTAAATGACGGCATAAACTGTTCTAACGCCGGTCGCAGATACCATTCAAACGGCATGTGGTGTTGGACTCATGTGTTAGGCCAGTTTTGTGCACAAACAGTATTTCGACTGCATAGGGGTTTGTTTTCCAAATTTAAATGAGAGTATTTGTGTATTTGTGTATTAAATAGCCCGTCTAACTTGAGTCGCTGGTACCATTGGGGTTTAAACATGTCGTCTGCTTGAATATATTGAATAACTCACCGCTAACTGTTTCGCGCGTCCCTCGCGGCGTCCGTTCGTACTTGCGTCGCGGCGTCCGTTCGTACTTGCGTCGCGGCGTCCGTTCTATTGTTTTTAACCCCCCCCCGGCGGTATGGTACCAGGCCAGGCTGAAATCTTTATTGCAGCATAAACTGTTCTAACGCGGGTCACAGATACCATTCGAACGACATGTGGTATTGGATTCGTTCGTTCGTTAGGCCAGTTTTGTGCACAAACAGTAGTTCGACAACATAGGGGTCGCTTTCCAAATTTAAATGACGGCATAAACTGTTCTAACGCCGGTCGCAGATACCATTCAAACGGCATGTGGTGTTGGACTCATGTGTTAGGCCAGTTTTGTGCACAAACAGTATTTCGACTGCATAGGGGTTTGTTTTCCAAATTTAAATGAGAGTATTTGTGTATTTGTGTATTAAATAGCCCGTCTAACTTGAGTCGCTGGTACCATTGGGGTTTAAACATGTCGTCTGCTTGAATATATTGAATAACTCACCGCTAACTGTTTCGCGCGTCCCTCGCGGCGTCCGTTCGTACTTGCGTCGCGGCGTCCGTTCGTACTTGCGTCGCGGCGTCCGTTCTATTGTTTTTAACCCCCCCCCGGCGGTATGGTACCAGGCCAGGCTGAAATCTTTATTGCAGCATAAACTGTTCTAACGCGGGTCACAGATACCATTCGAACGACATGTGGTATTGGATTCGTTCGTTCGTTAGGCCAGTTTTGTGCACAAACAGTAGTTCGACAACATAGGGGTCGCTTTCCAAATTTAAATGACGGCATAAACTGTTCTAACGCCGGTCGCAGATACCATTCAAACGGCATGTGGTGTTGGACTCATGTGTTAGGCCAGTTTTGTGCACAAACAGTATTTCGACTGCATAGGGGTTTGTTTTCCAAATTTAAATGAGAGTATTTGTGTATTTGTGTATTAAATAGCCCGTCTAACTTGAGTCGCTGGTACCATTGGGGTTTAAACATGTCGTCTGCTTGAATATATTGAATAACTCACCGCTAACTGTTTCGCGCGTCCCTCGCGGCGTCCGTTCGTACTTGCGTCGCGGCGTCCGTTCGTACTTGCGTCGCGGCGTCCGTTCTATTGTTTTTAACCCCCCCCCCGGCGGTATGGTACCAGGCCAGGCTGAAATCTTTATTGCAGCATAAACTGTTCTAACGCGGGTCACAGATACCATTCGAACGACATGTGGTATTGGATTCGTTCGTTCGTTAGGCCAGTTTTGTGCACAAACAGTAGTTCGACAACATAGGGGTCGCTTTCCAAATTTAAATGACGGCATAAACTGTTCTAACGCCGGTCGCAGATACCATTCAAACGGCATGTGGTGTTGGACTCATGTGTTAGGCCAGTTTTGTGCACAAACAGTATTTCGACTGCATAGGGGTTTGTTTTCCAAATTTAAATGAGAGTATTTGTGTATTTGTGTATTAAATAGCCCGTCTAACTTGAGTCGCTGGTACCATTGGGGTTTAAACATGTCGTCTGCTTGAATATATTGAATAACTCACCGCTAACTGTTTCGCGCGTCCCTCGCGGCGTCCGTTCGTACTTGCGTCGCGGCGTCCGTTCGTACTTGCGTCGCGGCGTCCGTTCTATTGTTTTTAACCCCCCCCCGGCGGTATGGTACCAGGCCAGGCTGAAATCTTTATTGCAGCATAAACTGTTCTAACGCGGGTCACAGATACCATTCGAACGACATGTGGTATTGGATTCGTTCGTTCGTTAGGCCAGTTTTGTGCACAAACAGTAGTTCGACAACATAGGGGTCGCTTTCCAAATTTAAATGACGGCATAAACTGTTCTAACGCCGGTCGCAGATACCATTCAAACGGCATGTGGTGTTGGACTCATGTGTTAGGCCAGTTTTGTGCACAAACAGTATTTCGACTGCATAGGGGTTTGTTTTCCAAATTTAAATGAGAGTATTTGTGTATTTGTGTATTAAATAGCCCGTCTAACTTGAGTCGCTGGTACCATTGGGGTTTAAACATGTCGTCTGCTTGAATATATTGAATAACTCACCGCTAACTGTTTCGCGCGTCCCTCGCGGCGTCCGTTCGTACTTGCGTCGCGGCGTCCGTTCGTACTTGCGTCGCGGCGTCCGTTCTATTGTTTTTAACCCCCCCCCGGCGGTATGGTACCAGGCCAGGCTGAAATCTTTATTGCAGCATAAACTGTTCTAACGCGGGTCACAGATACCATTCGAACGACATGTGGTATTGGATTCGTTCGTTCGTTAGGCCAGTTTTGTGCACAAACAGTAGTTCGACAACATAGGGGTCGCTTTCCAAATTTAAATGACGGCATAAACTGTTCTAACGCCGGTCGCAGATACCATTCAAACGGCATGTGGTGTTGGACTCATGTGTTAGGCCAGTTTTGTGCACAAACAGTATTTCGACTGCATAGGGGTTTGTTTTCCAAATTTAAATGAGAGTATTTGTGTATTTGTGTATTAAATAGCCCGTCTAACTTGAGTCGCTGGTACCATTGGGGTTTAAACATGTCGTCTGCTTGAATATATTGAATAACTCACCGCTAACTGTTTCGCGCGTCCCTCGCGGCGTCCGTTC
This sequence comes from Gari tellinella, assembly GCA_922989275.2. Lineage (NCBI taxonomy): Eukaryota > Metazoa > Mollusca > Bivalvia > Cardiida > Psammobiidae > Gari > Gari tellinella. The sequence continues at coordinate 16,249 of CAKLPP020000016.1, forward strand.
GTACTTGCGTCGCGGCGTCCGTTCGTACTTGCGTCGCGGCGTCCGTTCTATTGTTTTTAACCCCCCCCCGGCGGTATGGTACCAGGCCAGGCTGAAATCTTTATTGCAGCATAAACTGTTCTAACGCGGGTCACAGATACCATTCGAACGACATGTGGTATTGGATTCGTTCGTTCGTTAGGCCAGTTTTGTGCACAAACAGTAGTTCGACAACATAGGGGTCGCTTTCCAAATTTAAATGACGGCATAAACTGTTCTAACGCCGGTCGCAGATACCATTCAAACGGCATGTGGTGTTGGACTCATGTGTTAGGCCAGTTTTGTGCACAAACAGTATTTCGACTGCATAGGGGTTTGTTTTCCAAATTTAAATGAGAGTATTTGTGTATTTGTGTATTAAATAGCCCGTCTAACTTGAGTCGCTGGTACCATTGGGGTTTAAACATGTCGTCTGCTTGAATATATTGAATAACTCACCGCTAACTGTTTCGCGCGTCCCTCGCGGCGTCCGTTCGTACTTGCGTCGCGGCGTCCGTTCGTACTTGCGTCGCGGCGTCCGTTCTATTGTTTTTAACCCCCCCCCGGCGGTATGGTACCAGGCCAGGCTGAAATCTTTATTGCAGCATAAACTGTTCTAACGCGGGTCACAGATACCATTCGAACGACATGTGGTATTGGATTCGTTCGTTCGTTAGGCCAGTTTTGTGCACAAACAGTAGTTCGACAACATAGGGGTCGCTTTCCAAATTTAAATGACGGCATAAACTGTTCTAACGCCGGTCGCAGATACCATTCAAACGGCATGTGGTGTTGGACTCATGTGTTAGGCCAGTTTTGTGCACAAACAGTATTTCGACTGCATAGGGGTTTGTTTTCCAAATTTAAATGAGAGTATTTGTGTATTTGTGTATTAAATAGCCCGTCTAACTTGAGTCGCTGGTACCATTGGGGTTTAAACATGTCGTCTGCTTGAATATATTGAATAACTCACCGCTAACTGTTTCGCGCGTCCCTCGCGGCGTCCGTTCGTACTTGCGTCGCGGCGTCCGTTCGTACTTGCGTCGCGGCGTCCGTTCTATTGTTTTTAACCCCCCCCCGGCGGTATGGTACCAGGCCAGGCTGAAATCTTTATTGCAGCATAAACTGTTCTAACGCGGGTCACAGATACCATTCGAACGACATGTGGTATTGGATTCGTTCGTTCGTTAGGCCAGTTTTGTGCACAAACAGTAGTTCGACAACATAGGGGTCGCTTTCCAAATTTAAATGACGGCATAAACTGTTCTAACGCCGGTCGCAGATACCATTCAAACGGCATGTGGTGTTGGACTCATGTGTTAGGCCAGTTTTGTGCACAAACAGTATTTCGACTGCATAGGGGTTTGTTTTCCAAATTTAAATGAGAGTATTTGTGTATTTGTGTATTAAATAGCCCGTCTAACTTGAGTCGCTGGTACCATTGGGGTTTAAACATGTCGTCTGCTTGAATATATTGAATAACTCACCGCTAACTGTTTCGCGCGTCCCTCGCGGCGTCCGTTCGTACTTGCGTCGCGGCGTCCGTTCGTACTTGCGTCGCGGCGTCCGTTCTATTGTTTTTAACCCCCCCCCGGCGGTATGGTACCAGGCCAGGCTGAAATCTTTATTGCAGCATAAACTGTTCTAACGCGGGTCACAGATACCATTCGAACGACATGTGGTATTGGATTCGTTCGTTCGTTAGGCCAGTTTTGTGCACAAACAGTAGTTCGACAACATAGGGGTCGCTTTCCAAATTTAAATGACGGCATAAACTGTTCTAACGCCGGTCGCAGATACCATTCAAACGGCATGTGGTGTTGGACTCATGTGTTAGGCCAGTTTTGTGCACAAACAGTATTTCGACTGCATAGGGGTTTGTTTTCCAAATTTAAATGAGAGTATTTGTGTATTTGTGTATTAAATAGCCCGTCTAACTTGAGTCGCTGGTACCATTGGGGTTTAAACATGTCGTCTGCTTGAATATATTGAATAACTCACCGCTAACTGTTTCGCGCGTCCCTCGCGGCGTCCGTTCGTACTTGCGTCGCGGCGTCCGTTCGTACTTGCGTCGCGGCGTCCGTTCTATTGTTTTTAACCCCCCCCCGGCGGTATGGTACCAGGCCAGGCTGAAATCTTTATTGCAGCATAAACTGTTCTAACGCGGGTCACAGATACCATTCGAACGACATGTGGTATTGGATTCGTTCGTTCGTTAGGCCAGTTTTGTGCACAAACAGTAGTTCGACAACATAGGGGTCGCTTTCCAAATTTAAATGACGGCATAAACTGTTCTAACGCCGGTCGCAGATACCATTCAAACGGCATGTGGTGTTGGACTCATGTGTTAGGCCAGTTTTGTGCACAAACAGTATTTCGACTGCATAGGGGTTTGTTTTCCAAATTTAAATGAGAGTATTTGTGTATTTGTGTATTAAATAGCCCGTCTAACTTGAGTCGCTGGTACCATTGGGGTTTAAACATGTCGTCTGCTTGAATATATTGAATAACTCACCGCTAACTGTTTCGCGCGTCCCTCGCGGCGTCCGTTCGTACTTGCGTCGCGGCGTCCGTTCGTACTTGCGTCGCGGCGTCCGTTCTATTGTTTTTAACCCCCCCCCGGCGGTATGGTACCAGGCCAGGCTGAAATCTTTATTGCAGCATAAACTGTTCTAACGCGGGTCACAGATACCATTCGAACGACATGTGGTATTGGATTCGTTCGTTCGTTAGGCCAGTTTTGTGCACAAACAGTAGTTCGACAACATAGGGGTCGCTTTCCAAATTTAAATGACGGCATAAACTGTTCTAACGCCGGTCGCAGATACCATTCAAACGGCATGTGGTGTTGGACTCATGTGTTAGGCCAGTTTTGTGCACAAACAGTATTTCGACTGCATAGGGGTTTGTTTTCCCAAATTTAAATGAGAGTATTTGTGTATTTGTGTATTAAATAGCCCGTCTAACTTGAGTCGCTGGTACCATTGGGGTTTAAACATGTCGTCTGCTTGAATATATTGAATAACTCACCGCTAACTGTTTCGCGCGTCCCTCGCGGCGTCCGTTCGTACTTGCGTCGCGGCGTCCGTTCGTACTTGCGTCGCGGCGTCCGTTCTATTGTTTTTAACCCCCCCCCCGGCGGTATGGTACCAGGCCAGGCTGAAATCTTTATTGCAGCATAAACTGTTCTAACGCGGGTCACAGATACCATTCGAACGACATGTGGTATTGGATTCGTTCGTTCGTTAGGCCAGTTTTGTGCACAAAACAGTAGTTCGACAACATAGGGGTCGCTTTCCAAATTTAAATGACGGCATAAACTGTTCTAACGCCGGTCGCAGATACCATTCAAACGGCATGTGGTGTTGGACTCATGTGTTAGGCCAGTTTTGTGCACAAACAGTATTTCGACTGCATAGGGGTTTGTTTTCCAAATTTAAATGAGAGTATTTGTGTATTTGTGTATTAAATAGCCCGTCTAACTTGAGTCGCTGGTACCATTGGGGTTTAAACATGTCGTCTGCTTGAATATATTGAATAACTCACCGCTAACTGTTTCGCGCGTCCCTCGCGGCGTCCGTTCGTACTTGCGTCGCGGCGTCCGTTCGTACTTGCGTCGCGGCGTCCGTTCTATTGTTTTTAACCCCCCCCCGGCGGTATGGTACCAGGCCAGGCTGAAATCTTTATTGCAGCATAAACTGTTCTAACGCGGGTCACAGATACCATTC